>JAUJYZ010001160.1:12500-162500 GCA_033675265.1 Actinostola sp. cb2023 | reverse complement strand
TATTGAGCTTCATCTTGTCATTCTGTTGTACTAATAATCTCAGATCTCTCTCGCACTTATCCATGCATGCAGAGCAATAATTTCAATTGAGCAATTGGTTCGTAAGTCTGTTTGTATTTTCCCAAAACAACGACGGACATATTTTCGCTAAAAAAATTGTACTCATCACAGAAGCAGACATATCAAGTTACCGACGGACGGCGCACTAAATCAATATTTATGTCATGTCTATTGCGGTTTGCCGACATATTAATGAATATTCAAATACTTTTTGTATGAACTAATTTTGGAATGGGAAGTAATTATACGCGCAAACCGCTGCTTCATTGTTCTATAATATTTACACAGCTCTTCGGTGGCAAATTCATGTTCTTCCGACGGACATGGAATACATGATGTTATAACGACGGCAAATTAGCATCTCAGTACGTTAGAGTGCAAACCATATGTCCGTGAAATAGTACTATTATTTAATAGTGTTATCTCTATTGTTTTCTATTGTTTCATCAGTGCTATTTAGTACTAATTAGTTAGTACTGTTTCACGGACATATGGTTTGCACTCTACTCTATTGAAGTTACGCTATAATTTACTTGGATTCTCTGTGATAAAATTGAATTGTTTTTCTCTAAAGAAACTCGTTAGAACTAGACAATTCTGTGGAACGATTTTTATATCACACCTTTGTTGAATAGATATCAGACATTGCATTAGCCTTGATTCATTCAAGAGTAGACTAAAGTAGCAGCAGCAGCAGCAGCAGCAGCAGCAGCAGCAGCAGCAGCAGCAGCAGCAGCAGCAGTAGTAGTAGTAGTAGTAGTAGTAGTAGTAGTAGTAGTAGTAGTAGTAGTAGTAGTAGTAGTAGTAGTAGTAGTAGTAGTAGTAGTAGTATAGTATAGTAGTAGTAGTAGTAGTAGTAGTAGTAGTAGTAGTAGTAGTAGTGATGATGATGATGATTATTATTATAAATTTCCATCACTACTCACCCCAATTCGGGGAATAATTGATAAATATTCGCCCTTGAACATCGATATGCCGTGTCCGCCATGTTGGACAGGCAGTAGCACTGGTAACCCACCCAATACATTGCATCCACAGAATGCATTATCTTAACGTAAAATCTAAGCACTGTGGTTTATTATTAGCGATTCGTACACGTATGTTATTATTAACTGAATAGAGATATAAGTCTGCTGTTTGCAATTCATACAGTGAAATATAAATCATTAATGCCAAGAGACAAATGAGCGGAAGATAAGGAAGATAAGAAGTGGCCCAATATATATATTATATATACACTCAATTGCAGAAAGGTTGTAGTATACATTTATACAAATATCTAATGAGATACAAGATAGCTAATGAGATACAAAGTGCGAAACATCGCTTATTTTCTTCTAATATATCTGAAACATCAATTTTAGATTAGTGTCACATCCAGCAAGGACAACACAATAATTTCCAGCACTATTTTGTGCTTAAAATAGTTGTATTTTAGCATGTTTAACATTTTGCATCTCTTTAGATATTTGTATATTTGTATAAATGTATAATACAACGTTTCTGCAATTGAGTGTATATAATTATATAGAAAAACTAAGGGAACACCAACAGTCCATAGAGTATTATATAGGGTTTCGTCAAGCGTAAATAAAGACTATGGAAAAGACGAGCCCAGACGGGAATAGACCTTTTTACCGATACGGCGGCATCTTGAATTATGGCATGCCCAGGGTGCAAGCTAGTAACAATTTGGCCATGAAAAACTACGAAAACCTAATTTAAAGCAATGAATTTGTACAAAATTATACAACAATACACAACACATGTAGATAGTAAGTCATACAACACTATGGTTAAAGTGAAATAGAAAAATAATATATTGACGCGACTCCACACTGTACAGTTTTTGGGTCATTTGCACCCTGAGCATCCCATAATGTATTAGCCAAATCAAAAGAATCCAAAATGGCCGCCGTATCGGTAAAAATGTTTATTGAACTCGGTCCAGTCCGGTATCACAGACTGAGTTATGCTTGCAAATGGTGAACGACAAGACAAAATAATCAAGAATTCCACTTCTTTTGAAAGTAAAAAAATTCCAACTAAACATCCAAAACATAAAAAAAGAAATAGAAGAAATATGCTAGAATTGAAGGAAAGGAAAGGGAAAACAACGAGTGAGCCGAAAATGGAACAAAACAAAAAGCTAACTGGTACGTACGTCATCAGTCCATGACTGTTACGTGTTTACCCTCAGTAAATAGTATTATTGTTATTATTATTATTATTATTATTATTATTATTATTCTCATTATTATTGTTATTAATATTAATATTATTATTATTATTATTATTCTCATTCTCATTATTATTGTTATTAATATTATTATTATTATTATCATTATTATTATTATTGTTATTATCATTATTATTGTTATTATTATACACCTGTTTTCAAAAACGTTGTCCAAATAGCCAAATACGAATTCATTCAAAAAGACAAAAGAAACAGTTCAGCTTGAGTGCACTTCTTTTGTCTTTTAATGAAATCCTATTTGGCTTTTTTGATTATTATTGGACAACGTTTTTGAAATTAGGTGTATATTATATTATTATTATATTATTATATTACACCATTAGTCTTTACTACAACTGGAGGGATGGGAAACGAATGTTTGAGATACCACAGTAGACTTGCTGAGCTGATTACTATAAAGAAAGGTGAACAATATGCAAAAGTTCTCAATATTGAGATCTGCGCTGCTGTGTCTGAGAGGTTCAAGAACATTAAAAACATTGATTTAGATGTAGAAACCACAGTATAGGAGCCATCTGTAAATAATATTTTTATCTTAATTTATTTCTCTTTCTCTTTTTATATATATATATTGCTTATATTATATTATTCATATTTATTGTTTGTGTTTTAATATCATTAGTTAATTGTTATTGAACAATCCAAGCGGTCATTTTAAATTTTGTAAATGAGGATTTGTATCTATTTTTTTATATTTTTACTTTTTATTTATCTCTTATTTGTAATTTGTTTTGAGAAATAAAGTTATAATTATCATTATTTTTATTATTATTATTATTATTATAATTATCATTATTATTTTTATTATTATTATCAATATAATTATTATTGTTATTATTATTATCATTATTATTATTATCATTATTATTATTATAATTATAATTATTATTATTGTTGTTATTATTATTATTGTTATTATTATTATTGTTATTATTATTATTATTATTATTATTATTATTGTTATTATTATCATTATGATTATTATTGTTATTATTATTATTATTGTTATAATTATAATTATAATTATTATTATCATTATTATTATTATTGTTATTACTATTATCATTATTATTATCATTATTATTATTGTTATTATTATTGTTATTATTATTATAAATGATATAGAGAAATTAAAGCTCCTAAAGGAAATGAAGAAGGGGATTAAAATGAATGAAAACGACTGGGCATTTTCAGTATTTCAATACCATCAATTAATACTATAGATAGATAGATAGATCTTTATTAAAAATAATTACATCTATATATCTAATACATCATCTATCATCTACAGTCATTTGCAAAAATTCTGGCCGCCACGGTATATCAATTTATTATATAATTATCGATGAAATATCTATATTTCTCTCCTTCGAAAAATTGATATCTTCACACGTGAAGATAACATGTTATCTTCACATGTGAAGATATCATATCGTAAAGTAAAAATTATTTCAAAAACAAAAAAAAATGTTTCATCGATAATTATATAATAAACAGAATATTACATGGTCGCTTGGAGATACGAATTTTATCTTCTCGTGTTGAATATCTCTCACTCGTTCGCTGCGCTCACTCGTGAGAGATATCATCAACACTCGAAGATAAAATTCGTATCTCCGCGCGCCCATGTAATATCCTCTATATATCAATATATCAATATATCGGGTGCATCACTAATACTATTAAATGAAGCAAAATTTACAAACAACAAACGTAAGACTAAAGTAAACATTATACTAAATATTTCTACCAACTTTGCTGGCTTTAACCCACTTTAAGGGGAATTTTAGATTATTTAATTACCCATAATGCATCTGATATATTGATATACTGATACTTCGTAGCGGCCAGAATTTTTACAATTGACTGTATCTATCTAATACAAATATAATACATGGCGTAGCTATGGGCTCGCCCCCTTGCTCCACTCCTCACCAATTCATTCATGGGACATCATGAAAAACTCTGGTTAGAAAAATATACCGATTCTGGTGTACTATTCTATCGACGTTATGTTGATGACATTTTATGTTTATATTCCACAATGAATGCGACGCTTTATTATTTTTTCACTTTAATAACTCTAGAGAAAAGGAGGTATACCACAAACTAGCCTTCTTAATAACACACCTACAAAAAATACTCGTTTCTGATTGGCCGATTGACTGTGGATTTTTTCTTAATACCGTGCAATTAATTAATTGCACCGTGCAATTAATTAATTGCACGGTATTAAGAAAATTGCTAGTTTATTATTTGTGGTTGTGATTGCGTTACGTGCGATTTGCTACTATAAAGAAACTCATATTTTTTGTAGGTGTGTTATTAATAGGAAATACCACTTAGTTCTCGAAGAATTAATGAAAAATACCACGCGTATTTGATGAAAGTGGCTTAATACCACGAGTGCGTACTGTGGTATTTCCTATACTAATTATACATTCTGATTGATAACACTCATTTTCCATCGGTTATTACCACTGTTTACCGTAAGAAAACCTTTACTGGTCTTCTAACTAATTATTTTAGTTTTACGGTCTTACAAACTAGGGTTAGTCAGAACTCTAATTGATAGGGCTTTTAAGATCAACAACACCTAGATAGGGTTTGATGAGGATGTTAAGAAAACTGCCACAATAGTCCCTTTTCGCGTTCACAGATCCCGTTGTAAAACCGCTGCATTTATTGACATCAGACGCATTTGTACAGGGTTAGCCTCGAGTCTGTGCAAATTAGTCACAAATATCAACAAGAACTTGAAAAAATGTTGACATGAAACAATAGAAACATTTTTGAATTGCACGGACTGTTTTCTGAATCGAGGCTAACCCTGTACAAATGCGTCTTTTGTCAAGAACAGCGGTCATCTCTAAACAACGCGAAACTGGAATATGCTACTAAAAAATTGTTTTCCTCCGAGGATAGTCGAAAAAATTATGCGCGAATATCTTCATAAGACCCAAAATAACACCGATACTCAAGCCAATAGACCTAGTAAACCATCCACGCGACAATTTTACAAATTACCATACGTAGGTCAATTTTCCAGTATTGCGCAGAACAAGATAAGCAAGCTTTGTAAGCGTTATTGTAAATATCTAGATGTTAAGTTAGCGTTTTCTTCCTTCAAAATAGGGAATATTTTCAGTCCCAAAGACTCGATCCCAGGAGATTTACGTTCACGTGTGGTATATAGATTTACCTGTGCTAGCTGTAAGGCTAGTTACATCGGCGAAACGTCTCGCCATTTTTCGACGCGCGTTCATGAACACCTATCTGCTGACAAACATTCCCACATTCTTAAGCACTTACAATCAAGTGCAAACTGCAATAATGCCTGCTCTCGCGATTCTCATAGTATCATTGATCGTGCTAATTCCAAATTCCAACTGAAGCTTAAAGAAGCCTTGCACATCCATTGGGAAAAGCCCATTCTTAACAGACAAATACGTCATGTTAATTTATCCCTAATGGTTTCAATGTTTACTTTTCTAACAATACCTATTATTCCACTATGTATTTATATTCAAATCTATCTGTGCTTCATCACTGAAGATGGCAAACGTTATTGCCGAAACATGTCTAAAAAACTAAAAAGTTTCGTGTTGTTCTTTAAAATATAAATATAATACAATATTAAAATCACACATGGAACCAAATTCCGCTTTCCATCTGGCCAGACTAACGGTCTACCCGCTGATATTAACTGAACACAGCTCAGACAGCCGCCATCTTGAACACGGGTGGAGATTTGAAAGTTCATCCAGATCAAACGGTCAATAAAATAAAAGTATTATTAAAATAAGCGGGCAGACAGGCCAGTCTGTTGGGTGGCACGGAAAGCGAATTACTATTCTGCTGTTTCTTGCACAATTTTGGACATTTCCTGCACATGTATTCATTTCGTACGGTGAAATTGAAGAATGTTTCAGAATTCGTTATTTATTAATCATATGATTTGATATCTCACAGTGAATATTATATAATACTGACTATCCACTAGATATGACAGTTATTTCTACTGTGTACGTAGCAAATTGCCAACGTAACCAAACTGAACTCTGTGGAATGTTTTGTTCTTCTTTGCCATTTCAAAAGAATATCAAAGAGATTGTAGTTGAACTGCTATAGCATTGCTATGCGGGACCGACTGAGTTATTTCAAGCATGACTTTAATTGATGTAATAGATAGAATCTCATACAGAGTGAATCTCACACAGAAATCGGCAAAACAAGTCGTTTCTGATTTGTAAAGGTGATTACGATGACACGCGTTCGTATAATTAGCTGTGTTTGATAGATCTGTTTGAAGTCTGGAGTTTTACTTTAGTTCGTTAATTGTCTTCACACTTTTAGTTCACTCACTGCTTTTCATTTTTCTGTCATTTTTCATTTTTTCCTCTTTTTTTTCGTTACTCATTTTAATAAGATCTATTTTTTCTTTCGTTCTATTTTCTTTTCATATTTGATTTATATCTCGGTGTTGCATTTCTTTTTTTGTTGTTGTCGTTTTTCTTTTTTTACCTTTTTTCTATACTCATTTTAATAACATCAATATTTTCCTTCGTTCCATTTTCTTTTCATTTTTGATTTATATCTCGGTCTTGTTCTTGCTTTTCATTTTTTTCTGTCATTTTTCATATTTCTCGTCTTTTTTTCATTTTGTTTTCTCTATTAATTTTAATAAGATCACTTGTTTTCCTTCGTTCAATTTTACTTTTCATTCATTACTTGATTTATATCTAGGTCTACCTTTACTCTTTTTTTTTGTGCTCCTTTTTCTGAGTTATTTTCTCCCTTTTTTCTGAATTATTTTCTCCTTTTTATCTGAGTTATTTTCTTCTTTTTCTGAGTTATTTTCTCCTTTTTCTGAGTTATTTTCTATTTTTTTCTGAGTTATTTTCTCCTTTATCTGAGTTATTTTCTCCTTTTTATCTGAGTTATTTTGAAGGCGCGCCCTTGATGGTATAAGCTAAACTGGAGTGACGCATGCTTGGTCTGCTTATCTCTTTATTGGAAATCTCTAAAGATAGCAAGTTTGATATTCCACACCACTACAATAATTGCTTTGACAATATAGAAGACAAATGATAAAATGCTTACACTATGACTCCCGTGGATTGTGCCTAAAGCATTCAAATATAAACTTTATTAAAAGATAAAATAATAAGATAAACGCCAAGTTTTTATATATTCCATCGATGTACAACTAACCCTAACCGAACGAGAACAAGTATGTTCTAGAGAAACACGTATTCTCTACAATCACACGTGAAAATAGTTTCAAAAATACAAGACTGAAGTCGTTATAGGATGTTTTTATGCGATGAGCGATTACCATATCAAGGAAAATAAACATAAATCGAATAACTTTCTAAAAATAAAGAAAATGCTTACTTCTAGCTCGGTCACCCTTCTTGGACGGCGTCCAGCATATGTTGACCAAGTCATCATCTAAGAAGTAAGTTCTTGGGTATTTCTTGGAAGCATTTCTTAGCTTGATAAATTCATTTCCTTTCTGCATCAGAATAATTGACTCGGCGGCTGACGGAGAAAAACAAATTTATTTAATCGATAAAAGAATCCCTTCAGCTTCATTTCCCCTTCAAAAACACCCAAAGTAAATCTTGTATTTGTTTTAAAGTTGATGTTGTAGTTTCAAGACTTACCGTTCGCAAATCTGTGATTTCCCGCGCTTTTGAGGTCGCGTTTGCCTCGATTTTCCCGCCATCGTTGGAACGATTTCAGCGCCAAAGTGCTGTGCCTTTCACTATCAACTGTAGCTTCGGCCATAGTGATTCTGTCTCTCTGCTCACAGCTCAGGGTCGGTGCATTCTCTCGTGTTTTCCAAGACCTGTACTGCAAACACAGAGGTACAAATATGCCGTAAGTAAGGATCGGAGGCAGGTGACGGCTAGTTCATATTTTAGTAATGGCGGCTTCAGCTTTGCTCTGATAGGCTGATGCACAATAAGCACAACCACAATACAATCGAATTATATTTGTATATTCAAAGCAAACATAGCTAAAGGCGGCTTTCTATCCAAGACTTTATTAAATTTCGAAGTAAAAAAAAAAAATTCTGAATTTGTAAAAAAAAAGAAAAAGACAAATAAATGTATGTTTTGCGTGAGTACATCTTGTGAAAAGGGTTGTTTGTGCAACATCAATTAACCGCATTTGTCATTTCCTTCTCTTTTCTATTGAATTGCTTTCTTGTAAGTCTTTCAACCCTTAAAATTAAGATCAGAAAATTAAAATAACCTCACCTTTTCCTTTTAAAAAACATACATACATAAAGCGATGATGGCTCAGATAGACGAACAGCTAGATAAAAATAATAAGATAAATAGTGAAACATAAAACAAATAACAAGACACATTTTCATGGATTGTATCCATGGTTTAATTTCTTGATCGTTCTATATATATATATATATAAGTAGAATAATAGTGGAGATCCAAGACAATCAACTTGTAACTATATATATATAGTAGAATAGAGATAAATAGGTGCTAATGTTCAACGACGAACTCCCAATAAAAGGATCCTCCAGGATTCACATATATATATATATATTCTTATTGTTGAAGTAGCTTATTTAAAAACAGATATATAAGCAGTTAATCGGTTTTTCAATGTCAATATATTTATATGGACATTAGTAAAATTGAGATAGCAAATTGAACATGATAATTTGATGATCGGCGTTTACGGGACCAACATTGATTACAGACTTATTTGTTGACAAAAAATATCGCCATTGTCTGTATATATTTACTTGACTTTCGACACATAGCGACCCCTGGCTGACTCAGTGCAAAATAACAACGAAATAGGAGATTAAGGGGCCGTGTAGTTTGAACCTGGCTTGATATTTTCTGTATCATTGAATATAAAAGAAATTCAGCAGGTTCACTAGTCTTAATTATCAAAATAGTAACACTTTTTTAGGGAAAACCAATCACCGACAGACTAAGTAATAGGTCTCTCAAAGGTCACGGACAGTCCGATCCAAGAAAAGACCTTTAAATTTAGGAATGGATGTGGTTGACGAAGTGTACATCAAACGTGATAGAGAAAGCTACTCTATTCACTACTACCGAGCATATTTAATTATATTATCAGGATATGCTTTCAAATTACGAAAGTGTCTCTGAGTTCCAGCAGACCACAAGCACCCCGTTCAGCTAGCTCGTCAATTCATTCAATCAAATGTTTGAAAAATTAATTCACGTTTTTAAGTTATGTTTTTCATAAGCAAAATAAGAATATTCGATGAATATCAGACTCACGTTCGATTGCGCCACTGTGTTTTGGGTCCATACAGCAACAGTTTTCCTCTGATTGAAACGCCGTCCTGTGTTCTTTGACACCGAACATTATAATTATAACACACGACGGCGTATTGGTTTGATTGGATGTAAACAAGAGTTGATAACCGGAGGGGTTTTATCTGTCAGTAATTTGCACACACGATATACAATTCGTCGGTTACTTTCCGTGTATTAAAAGCTTGCCGCAGCTACAGCCACGTCGCCTTTTCAACTACAGAAACAAATACCTCTACCTGAAAAGCAGCAACACACTGATCAATCCGATTCACTCAGCTCCGTGGAACGAATCTACAAGCATCAAAATGTCATTCATCTTATCGTTCAGGTGATATCGATCGAATCAATCGAAAGCAATAGAAATGTAAATATATTTAAAGATTTCGATTTGACGAACTTATCCAGATTCATACTAATGAACTGCCATCATCAACACTAAAGATTTAAATAATGAATCGTGGCTAAAGGGTTGAAGTGTTACAATGTCTTAGTTACCATTTACTATTCTCAAGATAGGGTGATCTGAATAAAGAGCTTTTCGGCCAGTCAGTCAGACCACAGACAGTCCAAGTTGTCAATCTTAACAAAATAAAACAAAAAATTCACGGTGTCTTCTATTTGTTCCCGTTTGCCCTCTGTTTATTAGCTGATTTTTCACTAGTCCTCACCGCTCATAAGCAGAAGAAAGGTAGGAAGCGAACTACTAAATCAATGCCAAATGTTTCGCCGCCGAAAAATACTTCATCAATTCAAAATGCTAATACAAAAAAGAAACGCCAAAATAATACACGTCCTACAATCCATAAGATATACCGAGAGTAATTGTGGGTGGTTTATAGTAATTCGTATGAAGTTGCCAGCTAGTGTCAAAATTTCTGATCAGATCTATAATGTAAATTTAAAAACCACAGCTCGTACCCACAATTCCTCTTAGTCTCAGATCATCCATTTCAGATCGTCCATGATCACCGTTTATTGAAATAGGTGCTTACAACTCATAGAAAAAAAAAAAGTCTGACGCTGGCACGTGCAAGACTTTTCACTTAACTGTATCTATTTCAACTCAGTTTGTGTATTATATAATTATATGATTTCCCTTAAGGTGCATATGACGCGAAATTTTATCTTTTGAAAATCGATTACATATGAAGTGAATAGTGGGATGGTTCACTATTTTGTGATTTGAGCTTCGCTTTGGCGAGTTATAAAGGTTTGAAATCGTGATATGCTAATTCGGTGACGTCAGAGTGGGTTAAATTTATTATACAAAAGCGCCGTTGTGCAAATTATTGTCAATTTTTAATCTGGCAAAAAGTTTTCTACAATTGATATACATGATGTTAATTTTGTTTTTCTATTTCAGAAAAGAGTGCTGCTTGGAATTGAAAAATATAAATAAGTTACGGCAAAAACCACTCTGACGTCACCGAATTAGTATATCACGATTCCAATCCTTTTTAACTCGCAAATGCGAAGCTCAAATCACAAAATACTGAAACATCCCACTATTCACTTCATATGTAATCCATTTTCAAAATAAAAAAATAGTGTCATATACACTTTAAGAACTGCATCACTTTGAATATCGTTTAAGTTCGTGTATACATGTAGTCCTAGTACTTTTGTATTTATTGAACGGTCGTTCGTTCAACGTTAGTCAGCATCGAAACGTCATCTAACCTTTTCTTCTAAGTTGTGTACACCTATTTCAATAAACGTTGCTCATGGATGATCTGAAATGGATGATCTGAGACCAAGAGGAATTTTGGGTGGTTTATAGTAATTCGTATGAAAACAATGCAGCTCGTACCCACAATTCCTCTTGGTCTCAGATCATCCATTTCAGATCGTCTATGATCAACGTTTATTGAAATAAGTGTATATTATCGATTGTAAGATCTGTACAATTTTAGTGTTTTTCTGTTTCGTTTTGCATTAACAGCTTTTCAAAATCAAAACTCATACGAATTAAATATTAGAATAAGAAATAGAAAACGAGATAGCTTCGCGTTACGTTAAGCTAATAATACACACAATGTAAAAGCCCAATAAATAATCATGTGAAACATGCTTGCAACACAGCATAGTCGGCCGTTTTGGATCTACTACATGGAAATGACTTCAGGATACCTGAATTCTCAGGCTGTCTGCAACGGCGCTTCAACACGCGTTTAACGAAGGGATTTCCAAGACGAAAGTCTCCATTTCGTATCGTTGCATTCGCTGCCCGAGAAGAAATCAAGTCCAATTTTCATAAATACGTTTCACAAAATTGGCCTATGTAGTTTCGCTGCTCGCCTGGAGGCTCGCAGCAATAACTGTTCTTTTAGCATTCAATTCTCATTCCGATTGCTTGACCGCACTAGCTAAACAATGAAGGCAGTTTCGCATTATAGCTTAGTTAAGATGTCGATTGTTTAATAAATGTTTTATTCCTTTTCATACTTGATAGTTTTTGAATAGAGTTGATTGCTCATTAAGACATACAAAGAACAAATACGGCAAATATGTAATATGAATGCTTTTTCATTTAGAATATCATTTACACTTTTGTTTGGTTTTCAAAGGGCGCTTTAATTGTGAATGCGAACGGAGTTTTGATTCTTTTCAATCAAATCAAGAACAGTTCTCACAGAAGATCATAGAGCTAAGACGGGCATTTGAGACGATGGCTGACAATTTTCGTAAACTGCCAAAAGTGCATCACAAGAGAGTCAGTTGTTGAGGGAATGTGCCCATAGCACCGAAGTGGAGTGTAAAGACGGATTTCTGAAGTCTGGCAGATATCTCGTAAAAACAAGGTAGCAAGGAAAGAGTCTATTGACTTTCTTTTGACACATAAATTCCGTATGAAGTTCTAGTTCGACTAACATTACTTTACCACCTTCTAATTCGAGGTTCTTGAAAAGAATAACGTAGCAAGTAACGCAATATTTAGCGAGAACTGTGCGAAGTCCTTATTTTGAAGTAATCTCGTGTCTTTCAAAGTTTGTTATAATTTATTTGAGATTGTGAAAGTATTGCCGCACAAAGCTAGAAATCCAATGATTGTATCATTAGTAAGTAAGCTAAAACTGTGAAGGTGCTAAGCTCCAATGAAGGGAGTTACATTAAAGAAACTGCGGAACAAAATCTAACGTGTACTGATTTTTCTTAATTAATAGCTTTTAGGATAATGTATTGTTCCTCTCATATAATGCATTGATCGATACAGAATACTCAGAGCTTATTAGTATTCTGTATCTGATACAGAATACTAATAAGGTCTATTAGTATTCTGTATCAGATACAGAATACTAATAAGCTTTATTACTATTCTGTATCAGGCTTATGAACAATTGCAATAATTAATTAACCCCCGTGCTTTAAGTTTCTTGGAAATTGTATGGGAGTTACAAGGTAGCCACGTGACCAGAATGCTGAGCACAGATTGGACAGCTGCCTAATGAATTATTAATGAATATTATAATATGAAATACGTGTACTAAATATCCAGATCATGCACAACTTACGTAGCCTTTTGCTGTTATTAAATTTGCAAACTTTTGACAACCACAAGTCGGTTTGATAAAAGGTATCAGTTATATATAGCATACTATTCGCGGCAGTCCCTTTCACGCTCGCTTAATAAGAGATGGAGAAATGCAACCGCGCTTGAGTGAGTTGGAAGTGCAAAGGGATAGGGTCAGGGAGGGGAGAGGAAAGAGCACGGTAGCTTTGGGAGGCAAGCGCGAAAGAGAGTGTCAAGCCAGTAGCCAATAGCCGAAGGGTTCTTACGCGAACTGGGCAGTAATTAGATGCAGAGCTCTTATTTATACTCGCGCTGCAAGGGACTGGCGCGAATAGCATACTATTCGCGGCAGTCCCTTTCACGCTCGCTTAATAAGAGATGGAGAAATGCGCCCGCGCCCAGAAGCTTAGCGTTTGATGCGGTCTAATACCAAGTCACTCGAGACCTTTGCCAATACTCAAAAAGCCAAGTCCAAAACTTAACTAGGCAGGACCCTCCAGCCACCCAAAACTTAGGATGAGTGGCTTACGTGGAAGGCATAGTGAAACGCGCGAGACTGTTTTAGCTAGTGTATGACACTATATATGGAGGCAGCTGCAGCCACAGAAAGGTGGGCGTGAATCAATAATCTACAGGCTGCCAGCCCTTGGGTGGTAAAAGGAGATGGAAATATAAGGTAAAGCGTTTCTGCGCGGGAGTAACCCACCCAAGGGATGACAGCCTGAGCGTCAGTAATCCGACTAGGGCATTAGACACCCTTTCAGGCTACCATAGGAGATAGGGAAAACCCAAATAGCGCGGGAGAGGACACAAAACAAAAAAACTTCACAAAATGTTAGAGCAACGGAAATAAACCGAAAATAAAACGAACAGGGACAGTATACGTATCTGAGGCACAACACCATCACCGAATTAATAATTCTTGTAGCGCCCACAAAGGGCCAACAGTGAAAATACCGTAAGGCACGCACAATCAATGATATTTGAAAACGGGAAGAACAAAGGGAGACAATCACAAAGGAAAGGAAACAAAGGGAGGTGTGGAGGGAGGGACAACAACAAAGAGAAACAATACAACACCAAATTGGATGCAAATGCGAGAAGCAGCAAATCTGCAAATGTCGAAAACACAAATATACCCAAAACCGAACAACTCAGTCGAATTTGCACCGTCTTGACAATATATAGGGTGCAGAACGCTATAATAATATTAATAACGCTAAGGGAAATCATTGCTCAACATTAACCATGCAACTAGAATGCTTGGACATTACGTCACGGTACGCAAAGGAAATATCAAGCACAAGCCATACGACAATGTTCAACCTCATACCCCTAAGCATGCAAAACTTATATATAAACGAGGCAAAGGGGAGGGAAAGCATGCATAAAGTAAAGATGACGTTGTATCATGTTGTATAGTACCGACTATAGAACACAAACAAACAACCGAAAAGGGAAACTGAGGGAAACGCAACTCCACAAACCCGGTGTTTGCGAGGCCAGCACGGTAAACAAACACTCACTTGAGAGTTCAACACACGTGCAAACTCTTGGGGGACGAGGGAAATGCAACTCCACAAACCCGGTGTTTGCGAGGCGAAGCACGGTAAACAAAACTCACTGTAGAGTTCAACATACGTGCAAACTATTAGGGAGCCGAGGGAAATGCAACTCCACAAACCCGGTGTTTGCGAGGCGAAGCACGGTAAACAAACACTCACATTAGAGTTCAACACACGTGCAAACTTTTAGGGAGCCGAGGGAAATCGAACGAACTTGAAACCGACCTATAAAACGTTTATACCTGAAAGGACCATGGTCTGGATTCGCAGCAGGTACTTATATACTTGGTTGGGATGACTTCTCAACGCCTGGGCTTGTTCAACAGCAGCTAGGACAGGAATTTGTTCATCGGCCATGACTGAGTAAGGATATAGGTAGCGTAGCGAAGGGTTCTTACGCGAACTGGGCAGTAATTAGATGCAGAGCTCTTATTTATACTCGCGCTGCAAGGGACTGGCGCGAATAGTTGAAGAAATTAATAACTTATTGATTTTGACTTAAATAGTTCGTTATTCGTTACAATACATTACAAGTACATATTTGTGTTTGTTTACAGGTGGAAAAGAAGATTAAAGAACAATTGGTAAAAATAATATCAATATTGAATGCGGTTTTCTCATTTTGCTACATTATTTCCTGTTATTCTATTTTTCTAGTTATCTTAGCATGCTTTAAAGTCACTTAGGCCTAGTCCAGACGTCGTGCTAATCATGAGCCGTTTTTATTTAAAACAATAGATAATGAGACGGCTTCTTTCGAAGTAATTAAGAACGGCTCTTGGAAAGTACGGCGTTTGAACTAGGCCTTGGGAATGATCAGTCAGTCACATGCAAGATTCAGTAGAGTTCAAACGCTTTCACGGAGATTCACGGAGTCTATAAGTTAACAACTGGAGTTAATCGGAGTTCATTACCAAAAATACCCGAGTCACCATCGAAAGTAAGTTATGTTTTCCTTTATCTTGTATTAGTCCTTCGTTTTGTTATTTTTAATACATTGAAAGTCGTATAGATTTGTCATTTAGATTTAGCTAACTAAGCATTCGTTTTCTAGTTTTATCATACGTACGTTTGTGACGATTGTAATCAGTGCTGTCCTGTGTTACAACAACGTTGGTTTAGCTGGCGAACCTGACTTGACGCTGCGAGCCCCGCTATCACAGCAACCGAGTTCGGGAACGCGACAAAAATTGTCGATTGCTCACACATGTCCAATATTGACAAAATAAAGAAACTGAAAGTCCATCTAGGAAGTGTTTTCAACATTTTGGGGAGAATCAGGTGAGTTATTATCAGGGTCATTACAAGTTAACATCATTACAATTGTAAAGGTGGTTGTCTTGGGAAAGCCATGCACTTGATACCGAAGGTGCCCGAGATCACGCGGATCTTTTCAGCAGCATAGCACACCAGTCACACTTTGTAGTCATGGATACCACTCGAAGAGGGCAGCGAATGCCATCCTAGGTCTGGCAGCAACCATTGTTACCGCTTGTTTGACACTTTTGATTAAAAAAAAAACTTGTTAAAGGTAAAGATGCGTGTTAGTTGGAAATATGGTTTCGTCTGCACTGATGCAAACAACATCCTGAAATAGAACTGAACTATTTCAACGCACATGTCAGTAACAGATGCATGCCATTTTTCTTCAACATCTCGCGATTAGGCTTAGATACATATATCCGGATATTTTTTGAGATATTTAGAAGCTCCTGGGATATTTAGAAAATTCCGAGATATTTAGAAAAATTGAAATTTTCTGCAATATTTAGGACTTTTTTCTGGCGTTTTTCCTTGATTTACCAGAGCCAGCAATATAACTATCCAGCGGTGTTACTTTTGAATAATGTATCCCACAATTCCAATAGTTAATCAATTCAATATGGCGGACCATGCCGATCGCGAGGTTGATTGCGACGCCCAACAGGAACCTGAATTACCTGATCAAGCAGCTCCTGCTGAAATAGCGCTGGTAGTAGAAAGAGAAAATGTAGTGGTATCAATATTGGATCGTTTGAGACAGCCAGAGGAGAGTGATTTATCCAGAAAGAGAAAGTTAACAACCAACAATCCAGCTTCAGGAAATCGCCGTTCCCAGTCAGTGCTCAGAAAGAACGAGCCAAACATTTCAGCCAGGAAAAGAGTCGATGAATTCAAGGGGGAAACGTTTATTGCTAAAGAGAATGGTAGCTTGTTTTGCCAGTCATGTCGTGAAGAAATGTCTGTAAAAAAGCAGAACATAAGTGTACATGTTTCTAGCATAAAGCACAAGATGAACAAAGACAAACTGTCACAAACCTCAAAGAAGGATCAAAACATTGCAGAGGCCATGAAAAAGTATGACGAAGTCCACCATCCAAAGGGTGAGACACTACCCACAGGAACAAGAGTGTTCAGGGTGAAAGTTGTTAAGGCCTTTTTAAAGAGTGGTACCCCATTAAATAGAATGGAGTACTTCAGAGATTTGTTTGAGGATGCAGGATTTGCTTTGACATCAAGCCCCAACATGAGGCAACTTATTCCGTTCATTCTGGAAGAAGAATATAAGGCGATTTCCAAGGAAGTTATGGGAAAGGATATCTCTATAGTTTTTGATGGAACTACACGAGACGGGGAGGCGCTCGTAGTTCTTGTGCGATTTGTAGAGTCTTGGGAGGTGCAACAGAGGCTTGTGAGGTTCCAACTCGTAAAACAGTCGGTTAATGGTGACGAACTGGCTCGCATTATTATCAATGTACTACATAGAAAACTCAATGTACCAGAAAGTAATCTACTTGCAGCAATGAGAGACAGAGCTCCTGTCAACACGAAGGCTTTGAGAACAGTGTCGGTACTTTATCCCGACATTATAGATATTGGTTGTATCTCTCACTTCCTCGACAGAGTGGGGGTGAAGTGCAAGACTCCACTACTGAAGCAATTCATGACTGCTTGGAATTATATATTTACAACAAGTATGAAAGGTCGAAGGGTATGGAAAGCCATCAATGGAGGAAGGTCAATGCCAAGATATAATAACACCAGATGGTGGAGCCTGTGGGAGTGTGTGAAGATAGTGTTCGAAGAGTGGAGGCACCTTGCTGCTTTTATAGATAGTGATGAGGATCGTTCGCTCAGTGCTCAAGAGAGAAGCTCAGTCAGATCCTCGCCGACAACGCAGTTCAGCTAAGGGTTGAAATGGCTGCCTTCATGGAATTGGAGCAATTTGTGAAGACCACTTACACCCTTGAAGGAGATGGCACCTTAATCTTTATTGCCTATGAGAAGCTTCTTATGCTTAAGGCATTCATTCAAGTACAGCATTTCCCAACACTAACAATGACAGTCCAAGAACTGTTTCCTGCAAATGCTATAGTCCAGCAACAGTGGTACCAGTATGGTCTGAGGGAGTGCTTGACACCTGCCTTTGAATATTATGCACAGACACTCGCAAATGATGTCACAGTTTCTCGCTCCATTGAAGTATTCCAAGCTGCCCAATTATTCTGTCCGAAGGTTGTCACTATATCCCGGCCAAATGCTGCTGAGGTTGAGAAGATCAGAGCTGTGCCCTTTCTTGGTACAAACAACATCATCCAGGCTCTTCAAGTTGAGCTGGCAGCCTACCTCGTCAAAGCTGACCAGATCCCACATGATTTTGACACACTATCTGACACCTGGCCCTGGTGGAGAATGGTCGCTCGCGAGCTCCCGTCGTGGTCATCCGCAGTACAGAAACTTGTTCTGGTACAATCATCATCTGCAGCAGCTGAGAGGGTATTCTCACTATTGACCACCATGTTCGGTGACCAGCAACACGAAGCCCTAGAAGATTATGTAGAGGCGGCATTGATGCTACGAGTTAATGATCATTAGCAGTTAGACAGACACTATCTATAGACTGAGGCCACTCAGACAAGTCAAATGCTGATGCCATTAAGCAACTACATGTATAGCCATGAATGCCTGAAAAACACGTTTTTATACACATTTTATTGTATAACCGTTAAAATGAAATAGATATGTATGGAGATATTTAGACAATTTTTCAAGATATTTAGGGGATTTTTTGAGATATTTAGAGGTTTTTTTGAGAATTTCCGGAAACATATTTAGGCCATTTTTCGAGATATATGTATCTAAGCCTACTCGCGATGGAGCTGTCAAACAATGATAAAAATCTATAACACTTCATGAGAAACAAGTATTATATTGTTATAATTATAACAACTTGTTAAAGATAAAGATGTGTGTCAGTTGGAAGGCTGGTTTCTTCTGCACTGATGCAAACAACATTATGAAATAGAACTGAACTATTTCACAACGCACATGTCAGAGCAGTTGTCAGAGCAAGGTTGCCGCAACCTTGTGGCACACAAATCAGTGTGCCAAAGAGCAGCCCAACTTGTGTGCCAATGTGTGCATGCCACAGTGTGGCAGTCGTTCAGCACACATACAGTGCCAATGAGTGCCAGTTGGGCACACATGCGGCACTGTGTGCCACATTATGGCAGTCTTTCGGCACACAAATTCTGATAATTATTTTTACAGCAAAATCAATATATTTTCTCTTGTTTCTCGTTTTTACTCTGGGGCCTCTAACTTCTTAGAGCTTTCAACCAAAGTTCAACGTAAATTGTCTTACGGTGAATATGAAAAATCAATTCTGTCGACTTCAAGAATGCAACGGCATCTATGTTTTCAGAAATATATTTAAAATATTTTTACTTTCTTAGAAACAAACACATAACACAAGTGTTTTATAATTATATTTACTTGACAAAAGTCTGCCATAAAACCTCCAATCTCAGTTTTATCTGGCTCATACTTTTCCGGGATTAACATGTGCTACACCTGACCAAGTATATATTTTGCTTTTAATGTTCTCTTCTATCCCACAAGATCAGCAGATCCAGTCTCTTCAACCAAATGAGCCATCACCAGCAACAACTCATCCAGGTAATCTTTGATTTCAACTGATAATATGATTTTGTAGTACCGGTATGCATGATGTATTTTATATTTGTGAGGGATGAAATTCATTGTACTGGTATTTATACTTTTACCATTTTGGTATATTTCACAGCCATTTGTGATATTGATGATGTATATGGGGATATACCACCATCACCACCAGATGTTCTTCTTGAAAGCATCAACCAGTTAGAGAAATTGCATTGCACAGGAACAATGTCCTCAAAGATATGATTAAGGAATTTCAAGCAGAGGATATTTTGCAGTGTGCCCTGGAAATTGTATTTATTAATGACCAAGGTGAAATTGAAGAGGGCAGAGGTTCTGAGGTTACTAGAGAGGCCCTCAGTAGTTTTTGGCGGGAATTTTTCAGTGCTCTTACCACTGGTGCTGCTGAGAAAGTGCCCTCCATCCGGCATGATTACCAGAAACAACAATGGCAGAGTGTAGCGAGAGTGCTTGTTGCTGGCTTTAGAAAAGAAAAATATTTTCCTATTGCTATGTCAAGGGCATTTATAGCGTCCTGCTTGTTTAGAGAGGAATTAATGCCCAAGAAATGGCTACTGCAATCATTTTACCAGTACATTTCAAAAGATGAGCATGGAACCCTTGTAAAGAGTACCTCTGGCGAAAGTGATCCATCTAATGATGAGGTGATGGAGGTGCTTTCAAGCTACAGATGCTACCGAAAGCCAACCAAGGAAAACATGTACACAATAATAGAAGAGTTGGCCCACCAAGAGCTCATCCAACGCCCAAAATACATTGCCAATGCATGGGCGCCTATTGTTGTGGAGCTCACAGCCTTTGATGAATTGATGGATGTTTCACACCTCATCAGCCTGTATGAGATGAAAACGCCTTCAACAAAGAAAGTGTGTAAGCTGTTTTTCGCTACACCCTCTAATGACAATGAGAGGGAATGTCTGACCCATTTGAAAAGGTTTGTCAAGTCACTTGATGACAATATTTTGGGTGTGTTCCTTCAGTTTGTTACTGGAAGTAACATTATCATTGTTGATAAGATTGATATTGATTTCACATCTGAAACTGGTGCTGCACGTAGGCCAATTGCCCACACATGTGGTCCCTTGCTTAAGATTCCTGACAGTTATCAGTCTTATAATGAACTCTCAGAAGAGTTCACTAACATTTTGAGAGAAACTGCTGCATGGACATTCAATATTATTTAGGTAGTTGTTTTCCACCCACTGATTGCCAAATTGTTACTTGTTTATCCATAGCTGAATCACTTTTGGCTTTTTGGCCAATAATTACAAATAACACAAATAGTTAAGGAGAATGTTGAAACTTTTATTTTCATAGTACAGTCCATAGCTATCTACAGTTGTATATATCATATTGATCCGAATAAGCGCCCTCCTTCAAATAAGTGCCCGCCCCTCCAAATCCTCCCCCCCCCCCCCCCCCCCCCAAAAAAAAACAAGGTCAATATTATTACTCAATAATAGAACCATTATTTTAGTGTCACATTGCGTTCTAGCACATTACGTCGAAGTGGGTCTCCTTTGCATTTATGCGCCTTATCAATTCTTGTTACTGTTCCAGTTTTCTGTGACCTTCTGTTATATCATTAGGAATAATGACAACGTTTTCTATATTGACTGTATACAGTTTTCCAGTCATAGTTTTTATATATAATTTATTTGATAACAATATTATTACCAATGATTTTCAGTTGTAAACAATTAATGTCATCAATGTTTCGGTATACAGAATGCATACGACATTGCAAGAGAATAAATGATTATATTTAGTATATTATTATTATATTATAATAAATTAATGAAAAGGTCTAAATCTCAATGCTTACATTTTTATTGTAACCAGGGGGGTCCATCCAGGGAGCTTATACATGTACATGTAACTGGGATACAAATTTGTTCTGAGAAAAGACTGGGAACTAATTCCACGAATTACGGCCGTACTTCAACCCATAAACTGAAATATGTTTTACAAAGTGAAACTTTCAATGACTCTCACAGCATTTAAAAAAGTATTGATTCCATTGTTTCCATCATCTAAAAGGGGATCCACAGACTGCTGCAACTCTTGAAGTTGCTGCTCTGTAAGCTGCATTTGAGAGTATGGCACAATAATATTGTTGTTAGTGACAATGTCATTGATAGGGCCATCACAGTCAATACCATATGTCTGCCAGTTAATGATATCTGACCCATTTGGAACACTGAGCATTCCAGTGTGCCACAATGCCAAAGGTGATTGATGACCTGTTGTTCTAATGCCATGGTGATTCCACTGACTTGTGATTTCTGCAAGTGATGCATTGATTCTGGGTAAATATACACAATGCAAGGCAAACAGGTGTAATTTATCCAGAGCATCCAATGTTCCATTGTTCTCAAGAAACTTAAACACATCCTTGTAAAGTGCTGAGCTAACTCTGTTGACTTCTGCCCACAATCTTTCAATCCGTTGATTATGGACACTGCGGCCTGCAATGAATCTGCCTCTATAGGACCCCCTGTTAATGATCATGTAACTTGCCACATCAACATTTTCCATGCCTTGATCACCTCGAACTCTGGAAGGAAGATCAAACTCTTGTACTCCATGATCAAAACACTGAAGAACAGTATCAGCTTTGTTGTTTGTGTAGCATTTCAGATATATTATTGCTCTGCTGAAGCCATCAATGCATCCATGGATAACAAATCTCCATGATATGAGTTTGTGGTTAGAATCAATATGCCATAAATGATTTGGACCAGAGACATTGTAGATCCTTCGATATATGGCATACCTTCTCCTCACAGCTCTTCCAATGCCATCTACCCTCTTCAAGCTCTCTCTGATTTTAGATCTTTGGACGTTTATAGCCTTTCCTTTGAGACTACTCCTTACAGAGGATTCACCACTATACGGTGTTAAGGTAAGGGTATGTTGTATTTCCCTATCAAGTTCATCATCTGCAATTTCTGTAAAATTGTCCTCCATACCAAACTCTATCCTTCTTCTATATAGTATTGTCAGATACTCCTAAACATGCTGCTATGCTTTTCCAGTTCAATCCAGTCTCGTGCAGCTGATCAATCTGTTCTTTCGATATATCATAGGATGGTCTTCCTCCTGTACTTGCGGAGAATCCCAATGGCCTTACTTCCCTTTCACGATAGCTGCTTGCATTCAATACGTCTCTGGTATGCCTTAATAGTGTAATAATAATAATAACAATACACTTTATTTTACAAGGGAAAAAACATATTACAGCTTGAGCTGGAAAACTTATGGCCCTTCTAGTGTAGTTAACACATCTATCAATTCCTCTAATAAGACATCTTGATCGTCATTTGCCAATGACGAAACACATGACTGAATGTTTTGTGCGAGAGAAATAGCTAAAAGTACTCTCAAATGTTCTTCAAGTCTTCTTTCACAGATCTCTAATCCTACAAGGTCGGATGCATGAAAAACTGAGGCAATCCTATCAACTGTATTGTTTAAAGAAACAAGGAACTCTCTTAAATCGTCTGAACTCAATATGACCGCCATTACATTTTCTGTGTGAAGTTTCCGCTGACTCTTTGTACCTCGCTGGCTCAGGAAAGGCTCAATCGATATTCTCGAATATGAATCGATATTCTCGCATAGTGATTTCGATCTCGCAAAGTGATTTCAAACTCGCATAGTGATTCCTCAATCTCGTATAGTGATTTCTATTTCTCAAGTGGTGATTTCTATTTCTCGTATAGTGATTTGAATCTCGTATAGTGATTTCTATTTCTCGAATGGTGAATTCAAATTCTCGTATAGTGATTTTTATTTCTCGTATAGTGATTTTTATTTCTCGTATAGTGATTTGTAACTCATTATACTTTTGTCATGTTTGGCTTGCCATATATCTTCATACAAATTACATGTTTGTTATTTTCTTATACAAGCATGGCGATCAGGAATGTAAGTGTTGTGTTAGGGAGGCTACGGTTGATTAGCGAGACGCTAATATGAAATGCTGAAACAAAGATTATTTCTCATTCGCGTCCAATGCTTTACGGGTCGTGTCTCTGAAAAACTTCTCTAATGGTTCTGATTCCCAACTTGAAAGTGGCCTACGTTTTTTCTGCAGACGAAGATACATAACCTCCAAAAGAACCATCTAGAGTAGACCCCACTGACATCGTTACTACCTTTTCCCTTTTCAAAGATTATTTGGACAAGAGGTAAGTCGTACTGAAAGAAGACTTGAAGAAAGAGGCTCAAAGTACAAGATTCAGTAGCCAAGAAATTGAAGGAAACATCTGAGATCACTTTCAAATACAAAGGCAACAAACAGCAACATAAATTTAACCGCGGTTTAGCCGACCAAGTTTCAGTAGTGAAGAAAGCCTTGGAACGAAAGAAAATGTCCCAGGTAAGCGAGTGCCTGCAGGAGCTCGAAAAGCAGATAAAGAGAAGAAACAAACTTATCAGATTAGCGGACAAATCCCCAGCCGGGTGGGATCTAGTTAACGAATATTTGTCCGACGAGTTGGCTTGCGGGTCTGAGGATGAAAAAAGTATTAAAAAAGCTGAACAAGCAGCCTTAAGAAAAAGAACGAACAAGCAACGAGGGAGGACCACAAGATCAGCATTCAATCGTTCACAACCCTACACGTCTACCTCTACCACCACTAGTTCTAATGCAAACCAACCTCTTCAGCACCAACATTTCCCTACAGCTAGAGCCACCTATCAACGCTTTGGCGTCATGGCGTCAGAAAGGCAGCACCAACCGACATTTGCTTTGCTTGTGGCCTTCAAGGGCATTGGAAGGCGGATTGTAGGAGAGCACCAACCTTAAAGCCAAACCAAGCATATTGGCTTCACGCCATCCTACCGCAGGAGGTAACCAATTAGCCATTACCTAAACGAGCAGGGAACAGGATATGGGTATTTTGTCTGCGCATGCGCCAACACAGCATTGACCAGTGACGTCTGAACCATTTTACAGCTCGATAGCTCATTTTAAGGATATTTTGTAGGAGATCTACGCGTTTCTAAAGTTTAAACGTCATGAAAATTTACTCATTTTTAAAGACGATAAACACATCTTCCCCTGGGTATATCTTTGGCAGCTGTTATTTCTTTTGATGGCGATATATTTTACATTGAAATGCGACTGTGGTGTTTGGAGTTGGATGTTCAGCGTTGATTATTTCTACAATCAAGTATTCTACAGCACTGGATTAAGGTGGCGAGAACCTATTTATTGGCGCGTTGGCTACATTTTTGAGTCGCGCGGTATACCGACAAAAAATTGACCGATTTCTGTGATTTTTACCTTTCTAATTAAAGAATGTTTGAATTTTAAGAAATGGGTATTCGTGTTTTTTTCGGAGTAAAAGTGTCGGAAATATTAACGTATTTTAAAAAGGTATCTTTCAAAAGAAATGCCCGTAACTTCGAATTTCCACGACCGATGTTTTCCTTACTTCAGCAAATAAGCCTTCAGCTATAACGTTTTCAATCTGGCATGTTTCATAATAATAATGACCATACAACTCATTTCACAAATGTTACTTCAATTTACTGTAAAAATGCAATACTAACGCATTTGTCGTTCGCTAGTACATAAATAGCGGAGGATTACAGCCTGACTATCTACATTCTGAAAGGCTAATGCTATCACAAGCTTAATTGGAAAGAACCTAAGTCATCAGAAACCTACAACAAACACAGTCGGCAATAAAAGAAGCAGTATTTTACGCTGCATGCAAGGCGAAATGATATATCTTATATTCATTCGATTTATCGCGCAATTGTTCCTTTATCTTCCAAAATAATCTTAGCATGACAAAATACAGTACCTACGAATAACGCTTACCAATTTCCAGAATCATAGGTTCTATTTCCGAGGAGAAATAAAGCCACCAGGTCGAGTACTTCTAACTATCCGCATTTCGCTGCAATGAAAACCCCGCTTTGCTTGATAATATATTCAAGATCTCTGGTTTTGTTGACACATTCCTCACGGGCAGTGCAGGCAACTAGGGGATAACGTGTCTTGAACATATGAAAAGCTACCTCGTTGGAGGTAGTCTTTTTTAAATAATGAGTTGAAGTTGTTTTCTCATTTCAATATTCAATATATAACGTGTTTTGCTTGATAAGACATCTAGTGCGTGTGCAACATCGAGAATGGTACCGTTTTCTCCTAATATTTATAATATAAAAGAAGTAAAACATCTCAATTATTATTTATCGTGAACTGAGGTATCGAAAATCCCATGTTATACATGCTATTATGATAATAGTGGATGAAAAAGTATCTCAAAAGATTACACTAAACAAAATGAAATTTTAATCGACACATCCTTTACATTTTCAGCTAACCTTCGAATTCATGAATTCAATATCATTATTTGCTTGGTACACTGTCAGTGTTTTATATTACTAGGATTATGATATGATATAACTTTCTACATGAAAAGAACTATTGAATTACTGTTGCTTGTTGAAATAAAATATGATTTTTGTCAAAATTTCTGCGTTACTTGTAATTGCTCCGGTCATTAGATCGACCACGCCCTTCGCACCAGAACAAGAATGAGCGTTCTTGACCGCATGGTAGGTTAGTCCCATCTTGGCCATTTTTTCAATCATATAAGGAGACAAGATGCTGTTCAGATTCCCTTTGAAAGTTAGAACTCGAAGTGATGTCTCAGCCTTTTCTTTCATTCTCAGAAATGCTGTCTTTATTGGGATAGAATTAGCATGAGTGACAGATAAGCAGGCCTTTAGACGCTCATCTTCCATGATGACTTGCAGGGCAGTTGAATCTTCTAGGGCATCATGTGCCATAAATTGTTTTCCTGTGACATCTTGGTATATTGATCCCTGTGTCTTAGACTTGTTGAGCCATCGTTCTTTTCTTAAAGAAGGTAGGCTGTCTCCAAAATATAGAGGCATCTCAAGTGCCCTAGCTAGTTCCCTTTCGCACAGTGAAAGCTGATACATTAACCTGGGCGTTTCAAAAACATTTTGAGTTATGTCCGATTAGGTCACAAGGATGCTGATTAGAATCCAGGTATGAAAGAAAAGGCTGAGACATCACTTCGAGTTCTAACTTTCAAAGGGAATCTGAACATCATCTTGTCTCCTTCTATGATTGAAAAAATGGCCAAGACGGGACCAACCTACCATGCGGTCAAGAACGCTCATTCTTGTTCTGGTGCGAAGGGCGTGGTCGATCTAATGACCGGAGCAATTACAAGTAACGCAGAAATTTTGACAAAAATCATATTTTATTTCAACAAGCAACAGTAATTCAATAGTTCTTTTCATGTAGAAAGTTATATCATATCATAATCCTAGTAATATAAAACACTGACAGTGTACCAAGCAAATAATGATATTGAATTCATGAATTCGAAGGTTAGCTGAAAATGTAAAGGATGTGTCGATTAAAATTTCATTTTGTTTAGTGTAATCTTTTGAGATACTTTTTCATCCACTAGGCATAGTAGCATGTATAACATGGGATTTTCGATACCTCAGTTCACGATAAATAATAATTGAAATGTTTTACTTCTTTTATATTATAAATATTAGGAGAAAACGGTACCATTCTCGATGTTGCACACGCACTAGATGTCTTATCAAGCAAAACACGTTATATATTGAATATTGAAATGAGAAAACAACTTCAACTCATTATTTAAAAAAGACTACCTCCAACGAGGTAGCTTTTCGTATGTTCAAGACACGTTATCCCCTAGTGGCCTGCACTGCCCGTGAGGAATGTGTCAACAAAACCAGAGATCTTGAATATATTATCAAGCAAAGGGGTTTTCATTGCAGCGAAATGCGGATAGTTAGAAGTACTCGACCTGGTGGCTTTATTTCTCCTCGGAAATAGAACCTATGATTCTGGAAATTGGTAAGAGTTATTCGTAGGTGCTGTATTTTGTCATGCTAAGATTATTTTGGAAGATAAAGGAACAATTGCGCGATAAGTCGAATGAATATAAGATATATCATTTCGCCTTGCATGCAGCGTAAAATACTGCTTCTTTTATTGCCGACTGTGTTTGTTGTAGGTTTCTGATGACTTAGGTTCTTTCCAATTAAGCTTGTGATAGCATTAGCCTTTCAGAATGTAGATAGTCAGGCTGTAATCCTCCGCTATTTGTGTACTAGCGAACGGCAAATGCATTAGTATTGCATTTTTACAGTAAATTGAAGTAGCATTTGTGAAATGTCATTATTATTATGAAACATGCCAGATTGAAAACGTTATAGCTGAAGGCTTATTTGCTGAAGTAAGGAAAACATCGGTCGTGGAAATTCGAAGTTACGGGCATTTCTTTTGAAAGATACCTTTTTAAAATACGTTAATATTTCCGACACTTTTACTCCGAAAAAAACACGAATACCCATTTCTTAAAATTCAAACATTCTTTAATTAGAAGGGTAAAAATCACAGAAATCGGTCAATTTTTTGTCGGTATACCGCGCGACTCAAAAATGTAGCCAACGCGCCAATAAATAGGTTCTCGCCACCTTAACGCTTGGTAATTGTGATGAAAGTAAACTTTTAGAATTTTAATGAAATGGTCTTTCAGGTGGAAGCGATTTCGAGCTATGGCCCGGTGAATATGTAGAAGTGTTCAATTTAGGTCGAACTTTAACGAGATATTTCTTGAAATTTTTACCGACCCCCAAGTTAGAGATAATTACCACAGCATTCATTCCTTTATATAATTTCAGTTTTTATAAAGAATGGGGCTTCAAAAAAAATGTATAGCTGTCAGATTTAATAGATTCTTCTCACCCTATACTCGGTGTAATGGCGGAATTGATGTTTTGTGTTACTTCTCGAAGCCATGGTTTTATCATATCTTCGTCTATTTCCTTATTCTAAGTCTTTGAAAGTATAAATGAGAGAACAGACTTTGCAGAAAAATTAGTTGTTAAGAAAATTTAAACTTGTTTCCACTGTTTTGCATTGCAATAGTTTTGCTTACCATTTACGGGACTCGCGACGAGCAGAAATGTGGACTCCAAGCATTCAAGTCAAATTATCTTTCGATTTCTACCGACCCCCAAGCTGCTTAGGGTGCGTTCGATTGACCTTATTCCGGAATAGGAATAATTCCAGAATCTGGGGCAGACGGATGACGTCATTATTCCGGAATATTCCAAGCATTCTGCTATGATGAGCAGAATGTGTGAAAAATATTCCGCTTATTCCGGAATAGGAACAGACTCAATTGAACGGACATTCCGTATTATTCCAAGCATTCCTATTCCGGAATAAGGTCAATCGAACGCACCCTTAATGTTACGGAGGCGAAGATTATTCAATAGTCATTCCATTCATCACAATAAATGACTTTCAAAAAATGTATAGCTCCTGCTATGAATGTTCAAAGTGCATGTATACGGCGAAGACGGCAGCCATTGTCAGTTTAGCTTGTCATGTCTGGACCTCCCTCACCTTGCAATATGCAACTCATAATACATCGTAAATACTGGTTATGACAACTGCAGCATGCCTTCAGCATTTATAAAATAGAATCCATCATTTTAGAGTTGCATATGTTCATATAGACAAGTTAATAAATAAATATATGGGAAAGAACTTCGCCATCTTGTTTGTTATTCCTGGTATTTAAATTAGCGCGGGATGGCGCGGGATATATGCGCGTGTCAGAGGGTCTTTGTGTTCATGTTGGCATTTCACGCATGAGCAGACAAAATGCCCATGTGCTGCAGGGAACGAGTTTATTATAATTAATGCAATTACAAAATTAAGTTTATGACATGAAACAGCATGTTGAAATTAGTATCTGTTCAAAGTGTGATGTGATTTGAGCGAATTCTGTCGGAATTATAAATTTTTGAAATTGTGCTGTCCAGCCAACATTTTACAGTGAATGTATGGTTTGGCTGGACAACGTCAAACATTTACAGAGTTTGTATGGGGAATTAGACATCTTTGATGCCCTCTAGCATCGTCAATATTAAGTCGAAGTTCACCAAACTTTCCAGACTAGCTAAGTTTGACCTGCTCTTTCAGAAAATGCCCACTTTTGTTAGTTTCGTATTGAATTAGTTTTACGGACTTGGTCCCAGTCCCCTGCTCGTTTTGGTAATGGCTAATGAACTTTTATTACTATGGAACTGTCAGATCTTATTTTACAGAACTAAATGATAATTTAGACGTTCTTGTTGAGCATAACCATGACCTTTTTGAGTACGAACAGAATGTTACTCCGCCTACACTTTTAGGGTAGACGTAAAGCTCATCTCCCCTATTGGGAATCGATTGATGCCTATATCAATATATCGGGTGCATTATGGGTAATTAAATAATCGAAAATTCCCTTTAAAGCAAGTTAACGCCAGCAAAGTTGGTAGAAATAATTAGTATGAAGTTTATTTTAGTCTTACGTTTGTATTTTGCTTCATTTAATAAGTTAGGAAACTCAAAATAGTATTATTTAATTACCCATAATGCACCCGATATATTGATATATTGATATTTCGTGGCGGCCAGAATTTTTGCAAATGACTGTATATAAATATTAATAATTAACTTGGTTTCACCAGTGAACTTCACCTGAATTATATATATACAGTCATTTGCAAAAATTCTGGCCGCCACGATATAGCAATATATCGGGTGCATTATGGGTAATTAAATAATACTATTTTGAGTTTCCTATCTTATTAAGTGAAGCAAAGCTTACAAACAACAAACGTATGACTAAAATAAGCATTATACTAAATATTTATACCAACTTTGCTGGCGTTAACCCGCTTTAAGGGGAATTTTCTATTATTTAATTACTCATAATGCACCCGATATATTGATATATTGATATTTCGTAGCGGCCAGAATTTTTGCAAATGACTGTATATAATTAAATAATGTAATTAGATAATGTGAAGGAAAATTTAATACGATGTCATTGGCACAGTTAATATATTAATTATATTAATATATATATATATTCACATTGTAATAACAGCTGCTCTTTTGCTTGATCATTATAATGTAATTTATAGGTATTGTAACTATAAATATAATACAGTAGTAATGTTGTTCTTTTTCCCCTGCAAGATACATATTTTTTGACAAATTAAGTTTTAATGTTGAAATGTTTTTTTTTCTGCTAGTGTAAAGAATGGGGGTTTCTCCTCTGTGAGATGTTTGGGAAAAGTTTAGGGACTGGGGATTATGGTCACTTGACTGTGGAACATGCTCCGATGCTGATGAGAGTTCACAGATCCTTCCGCCGCTTTTCTAATCAAGGGTTTGAAGCTTCCCACAAGCTCCAAAGACAGCTCTACCTGAAAGCTACCTCCCATGATTCAAAGGGCTATACCACATCATGTGAGTACATTGTACAGTATACATGTACGTGTAGTTCCAATTTGAGAACAAAATGAAACAAAAAACAACAGTCAAACTGAAAATAAGAACAACAAACAAAGATATTACCCGGTACTGCAATATATGTGTGAAACTTTAGTGCTTATAACTGTCATGACTTGTCTATTTTCAGTGGACCAAATCCTCACTCACTTATACACTGAGACACTGCTTGAACTAAGACTGTCATTTAGAGAAGCTCTGCATTGTGCATCAGAAGGTATGAAAAGTTTGTATTTCCCAGCTTCTAATCTGGCAATATACCTCTTTAGCTTCGTACAGTATGTAAATTGCCCATTTCAAACCATGTGATGTATTAAAACACGGTGTTCTCTGGAGAATTATTGTTCCTTTATATTTCTGAAATGTATTCATTCATATTGAAAGGACTAATTTTCCAGAGAACACCATGTTTACATCACATGGTTTGAAATGGGCAATTTACATACAAAGCTAATAGAGGTCTATTAGAGTGAGTTTATACATCAGGTCCCAGTTGCATGAAAGCTAGGTGGATAGTACTATCATTGGATAAATCCTTATCCAGTGGATAAAATGATGCCGTTATACACGCATCAAGAGTTCCAGACTTCCGGTACGCCCGCAATGCATTGTGAGAATATTACATAGCTTGGGCTCCCTGTGTCTAGAATTGGTGCTCACTTTTCCTTTGTAATAATACCGGAAGTCTGGAACTCTTGATGCTTGTATACATGTATGTTATATTACTCGGATGATATGGTAGTAAAGGCTTTATTCCAACTTCAGGTTACATCAGTTCAAAGCTACATCATAAAGCTAATCTATAACTATCACTTATTGCCGAATTTGATCTTATTAAAATAAATAATAATAATAATAATAATGAAACTAGATTACTGTATATATTAGATATTATGAAATATATATTATAACCGTTATCATTGAAGTGTGACCTTCAAAACAGCTTGGCAGGTTTGAAAATAGTCAGACGTCAATCAAACAACATGGGCGTGTCCAGAATTTAGGCAATCATAGCAAAGCTAGTTTGATTGATGGCCCTCTAGACTGGAGTTTCTCTGAAAGCATTGTCGTTTTCAGGGTCGCATTTCAACGATAATGGTTGTAATTATAACCTTCCAATAATACAATAAATTTATAATAAATTATTGCTCATTCATTTTATCTTTTATTATCCAAGGTAAACCGTTCTTTTATCGAGGATGTGGGTGGGCAAAGAAGAATGTTACTTGGACAGAAGAGGACAAGGAGTGGATGTTTGAAATGGACAAACTATTAAGTGATTTGTTTGGTCCCGATTCATGTCAGTATGAATATACAGAAGAGAAGAATTGTGTTCTCAAAGACGATCAATTGCCATTATTGGACTACAGCCACAGTGATCGATAAAATCCTCGATGTTCCACAACACCTCAACGACAAGGAATCCAAATTCAACTGCACCATTGATGAGGAGAAATGAAGTTACCCCTGGTAAAAGTGTGAATACCACAAAGAAAGAAAAAACACCCAACTGCAGGAATAACAAAAATAAAGGCAGCTCTAGTGCAATTGTAAATAATTTGAATAGTATCTCTGGTACTCTTACCCGTGGAGAAGTGTCCATACTACAGCTCCCTAAAGTATCTAAGCAATTCAGAGAATCAGATGTTGTTGTTGTACACAATCCTTCATCATTGACAAACCCTTCAGAAGTTAATGTCCGTCTTTGTGAGAGCTCTGTTCTATATGCCCTGAACTTACTTTCCGAAAGAGCAAATATGGATAGTGATGATGATGATGATGATGATGACAAGAACGACAGCAAAATAATTGCCATAAGCATAGCTAATCTCGGGGTATTTACCAGAGAATCATTAGGGCTATTCAAGAAAGCTTGCAAATTTGCTGATTTGGCAGTCAAAGTCAAAGAAGAAGAAGCCTGGCTAGCAGAGCCTTCTGACCTTGAAATTAAAGAGCTATTGATGAGTGCAAAACCTCAAAGTGAAGTACTAAGGCATGGATTGTACATCATGGATGTCAGTGATTTTAGTACTCTTGTTGGTGAGAGGTATCTAAATAGCTTCACAATAGATGTAATATGCTTGACATTGATAGAGGTCAGTAAGTGTACAACCATTTACCTACCAACATACAGTCAGACATGGGCCAAACAAGGTGCACTTTACTTTAAAGGAAAGGTAGCTGGCTATTTTTCACGCTGTTCTATTGATGATGCCACATTCATAGTCACTCCAATACACTTTGCAACAAACAAGAGACCACTGGGGAATGCTTTGCTTCCACACCAAAATAAGATGTGTCTATTTTGATGGTGGCATGAAGATCAATCCAAGGAGACAGACCCTGACTGTGGTTAAAAACATGCTAGCTGGGTTCAATGAACTAAGTCATGGCACAGAATTTATGGATGACATGTGGAACTCTCCAAAGTTAAATCTGCCTTTGCCCCGTTTCAACATGCCTAATCAAACCAAGACTGGTGAAGGCTCGAGCAGCTGTGGTGTTGGGGTGATTCTCTCAATCCGAGACATAGCAAACAGTTGTGATGTCTTACCATGCTTCACTTGGCAGTTTGACAACATGAAAGCATTAAGAAAAGAATTGATGGCTCTTGTTTTTGATTGGAGAAATAATACTGTAGGTCAGTCAAATAATAATGTTTAATATTTGTAAATGCTATTTGCTGACAGCAAAATTTGTTGAGAAAAACTATACAATTTTTTTCTAAACTTGAACTGTACATAAATATTTTGTAAATATAGCAAGTATGAAAATTAGTGGGTTTCAAAAGAATTGAGCTGCCACTGTACATTTAAATTGTTGAGGAGAATGAAAGACTCTTGTTTTAGTCTAATATTACATGTACAAATGTAACTACTGTACATAAAACAGTTTACTCTAAAATACAAATGATCAATGATCAATGATTTTGCTCATTGGTCAAACGAATGCATAAATATAAAAGTGTTACAGTGCGACTACAATGCATGAACCAAGGCCACCCAAACAAGTTTCACACAAATTATCCAATCACGTTTGAGTATTTGAACAATAGAATCTGTACAAATTTCTAACAATCATCTGAACGTAAATACACAATAATATTGGGAGTTAACATTTCAGGCAAATGTGTACAGATTATATTGTTCAAATACTCAAACATGATCATTGGATAATTTGTGTTGAAATGTTTTTGGGTGGCCTTGGTTTGTGTAGCTCCACTGTAAATAAGTCCAAATGCAGATAAGTCAGAAATTGAACAAATGCATAATGAAGATGCCTCGTCGTGTTAACTATAGGCGATTTCCATGATGGTGTCATTTGACTACAAGTACCAGAATGCTTTGCCCATTTTCTTTTGTTAGATAATTAGCACCAATTGTCTTACTATTCTCATGAGGGAATACAAATCTGAATAAGAAAGAAGCATTCTGGTAGTTGTAGTAAAACAACATGGAAATCGCCTATTAAAACAAGTCAATAACAGATTATAAAAAAGCTTCAAGAGATTGATTTTAGTGATGTCATTTAAAATAATGTCAATCTTGTTTGTTATTATGATTAGTTACCTTATTATGCATTTTGTCTTCTTTCTTGGCATGGAATATTGTGTAGCTACATGTATATCAATTAAAGGGGGACTAGGACATCAATCGTCCAAAATTTGATTTAGCTGAAACTTCACTGAAATAATCTCAAAGACCCATACAATCACTGGTTAATTTTTTTCTCAAACATCCAATGGGAAGTATTACATTGTTATGAATCTATTGGTGTCAGTGACGTCACGTACTCAACCCAAACAATCAACACGGTTTTGCTTCGTACATTTCTTCATGTTTAATGTCTTGAATTATTTTATTTATATGAAGCTAAACATTTGTGTGAAGGAGTTTGTTTTCTTACCTTATATGTGCTTAGGATTGAATGTTTGACCAGTTTTCTTCAATGCAGAGCTGTTATCAGAACAAACCGTTCAGACATTTTGATCACAAAATAAAAAGAAATGTATGGAATGAGTTTGGGTTGAGTATAAGTGATGTCACTTGCACCTTTAAAGATTCATAAAAATATAGTACTTCCCTCTGGAATATTGAGAAAAATTTTAACTAGTGATTATAAGCTTATAGGCCCTTGAATATTTTTTTCTATGGAGTTTTGGCTAAATTAAATTTTGAATGATATTCGTCAGGAGTAGTCCCCCTTTAAGCAGCGGAAGGATAATTATAATGAAAGTTGACCCAACGTTTTCAATATAGTATCTAAGATTCACATTTGCTAATGTATATTCTGATTACAAGGCGGCCATGGTTGGTTAGACGGTATAGGTTTGGCCACCAAATTAGCTCAATTTCTCGGGTAGCTCGACCCTCCCCATAGCCAACAATTAAAGATGATTTCGAAGAAGATCTCTTTCTTCTTAGACCTTCTCTTGATTGTTGTTTGGCACGCTCAATTTCCTCTTCAACAGAAAGTACTTCAGTGTCGTCATTACATTGTTCATTACCAGCAAATAGTGCCTCGTTGGTAAATGGAACAATTGATTGCTCTTCCAGAGCATCCCAAAATAGCTCTATGTCAAATAATTTGTAGGATATTTTTTTAGTAGACCCTTGATATGCTGGTTGTGCCCTGTGAGGCATCACCCTGACAGAGTTAATGACTGCACTCATTTTCCAGATGAAATACTGAAAGTAGATGATTGGAACCTGCTGGGAGTCTATCCTTATCCATTTTCCTAGTGCAAAAAAAATGTGTTTGATATAATGATATAAGTATTTAAAAAAATATATTCAATAAATTACCACAAATTTTGAGAACATATCTTATTATTTATGTCTGTGACATTTATTAAAAATGGTTGACATTTGACAGTTATTATGTGTGACTTGTGTGCAGTTAGTATGGCTAAATGTAAATAGTATATACACTCAATTGCAGAAACGTTGTAGTATACATTTATACAAATATACAAATATCTAATGAGATGCAAAATGTTAGACATATGCTAAAATACAACTGTTTAATCACAAAATAGTGCTGAAAATTATTGTGTTGTCCTTGTTGGATGCGATTCTAATCTAAAATTGATGTTTCAGATATATTAGAAGAAAACAAGCGATGTTTCACACTTTGTATCTCATTAGATATCTTGTATCTCATTAGATATTTGTATAAATGTATACTACAACCTTTCTGCAATTGAGTGCCACTAGTTTATCAGCTTTAGCTGTAAAGTGTTTACCCTCTTGAAATAAAGTTATTATTATTATTATTATAAACCAACGGTACGAACGTGCGATACGGTTACGTAAGGGTTATATACCTCGTCCGAGGTGTATACCAAATTCATTGATTTAATATATACGCAATATAAAGTAAGGTAAGAATGATTACTGACCAACATACATTGCTAAGCGTCACAACAGCAAACCCAGCCACATTGCTTAATCGGGTGGAAAATTGTGACTGACACAAATCCGGGTTTAAATTCCAGGTTTAGTAATGTATGTAAATTATTTGTATGTACCTGGTAAACGTGGATGGAATACCGAGATTATCCTCTCGGTTAGTCCAGCAAGCCATGCTATATATGCCACGTGCTGTGCGCCTAAAAGTTCTTTCTTGTCTGGAATGACTACTCTTTCTCCTTCGGAATTTTTGAAAACAGGAACTAGATTTTCTTCTAAAATTTGGTGTCGCTGAAAAGCATGCTTTTTTAGCATATAGTAAGTTTTAAAAAGTCGATGGCACGAGGGACACTTGGTAGACAGAGTTGCAGCCATTTCTACCAAACACTGTAACAGGATGCTCTCGATCAACAACATTGATTTATGCAATTTGAAACCCCAAATATATATTTCAATTTTTTTCTATTTTTCTGGTTATGTCAGTGAAGAAAACGTAGTCCGCTTTAAATCAGGAGTTCTGGTTTAAAGGAACAAAAGTTTTGCGCAAATATACGGGATTCAACCGATTGCTTTTATAAATATTTTTCCGTTAACCCACCCCACCACCCTTAGTATCTTCAGTGGTGCGTACAGTCGAGCTACTCGAATTTCACTCTGGCTGTAACGCAGGCAGGCTTATGGAAAGCAGTCATTATGCCGAAAGGACGGAATTTTAAATCTCGTCCGCATTCGAAAGAAGAAAAAAAAAGGCAAAAGGAGGAGTGGAAGAAGAGGAATCGAGCAAATAAAGTAGAAGAAAGGAGGAAGAAGAAACTGTGGCGAAGTATCGGTCTTGAAGAGACGCCTTTGGATCATGCATCTGAGGTTCGTGAACCAAGCGCAGTTGACGAAGTACAAAAACAAGTGGGAACCTCTATACTATGCAAAGAGCTTGAAAATGCATGCAGTGCACAAAACCCTAAAGATGTCACCAAAGTTCAAAACGTCAGTCTCAAAATGGAGAGCAGAGGGAAAAAAAATGGTGGAATTAGCTAAACAGAAAAAACATCATTTATGTTCGAATTTATGTGATAAACATGGGCCTCCCTCAAGATTGACTGAAAAGAGTAATCAAAGAAAGAGTGAGCCTTTGGAGAAATATTCGCGAGAAGATCAACATGTAATCACAGGAAATAGTGGTTCCCGGAAGAGAGATTATTCAAGGAATGTTTCCAACCAAATACGCGAGATTAACAGGTCCCTGATTGTTAAGCTCTCTGATGTCCCAATTGGCTGTGGAACGTTTGGAAATTGTTTCCTTGCAAGCTATCGTGGAATAAAAGTAGTAGTAAAGGAAATGAAGGAGATGCGCGACTCCACTACAGAGAAAGAAAGATGCAGGCGAGAAGCGCTTCACGAGGCTGCAGTTCTCCATAATCTAGGAGATCATCCTGGTTTACCGCTTCTTTTCGGAGTATGTCCAAATCAAGCACCCTATTCCATCGTGTTACAGTTTCATGGGATAGGAAAAGAAAGCCTTACTCTCCTAAGGGCCTGTAAAAGAGGCAAACAATTTTAGTATTTAAAGACATTTGCAAAGTTTTAGATTATATTCACTCTAAAGGATACTTGCACAATTATTTAAAAGCGAATAATGTACTTCTTGAACAGTGCAATGACGATGGATATTTACGGGCTATCATTATTGATTTCGGTAAGAGCAGAAGAATAGACAAAGCAAAACAACGCAAACGATTATCCAATGCTCTCTACCTTGCGCCGGAAGTGAGGTCCGGTTATAAACAAACCACCGCAAGCGACGTATATTCCTTGGGAAAAATGTTAGAGTCGTTTGTAGATAAACGAAGCTTTGGAAAGTGTTTGTCAAGGATTATTCAAGCCACCACAGCAACCTCGAGCATTACAAGACCCAATATTGCCAATATTTTGAATACGTTTGACAGTATTTTAAATGACACGCAAAGTGTTTAGTGGATATCACCAAGCACCGACGATTTTCTTTTGAAATATTGTTTCAACAATTGACTATGCGTTAGTAAATCATGTAAGCTTAAATAGTAATCAGGTTTAAATTCCGTTTGTAAATAGTATGGCAATCTTCTAACACGAGGCGATGACATATCTTTCTCATATTATCTCAGATCCGTAATTACTTCTGTTCACACTTCTATTGTATGTGTAGTTTCCCTGTGGCGTAACTTGGTCATCTGAAATGACCAAGTTGGCGGTATCCAAGGGCTGCGGCTTCTCATGGTGACCTAGAAAGCCATACTTCTTCATTGTCTACAAGGTTATTTAATGTTGATCGCTTTGGCAGTGATCAAGATGTAGCTTTTTATACTGGGTTTCCAAATGCTGAAACATTTATGTCTATTCTGGAGTACCTTGATCCAGGTACAGAGTGTGAGAATATTCGTTCGAAAGAGAAAGCAAACGAAGAGATCCCAGAAGACTTTTATTACAAGGAACAGGAACATAACAGCAGCAATAAGAGGGGATGTAGAAATAAACTTCAGCCATCAGATCAATTTTGTCTTGTAATGTGTAGACTCGGGAGAGGGTTTTCAGAGCTCCACCTTGCTCATTTGTATGGAGTAGCTCAGTCTACAATTAGCATCATTTGTGTTACTTGGATCAATTTCATGTACCTTAAATTAGGCCAGATTTGTCTATGGCCATCAAGGAAAGTTGTAACAGACACAATGCCCTCAGTTTACAGAAAAAAATCCCAGCACTCGTGTCATAATTGATTGAACTGAGGTGCGCTGCGAGATGCCAAGCAGTTTGCTCCTGAACAGTGAGCTATTTAGCTCATATAAGAACCATGTAACTTTAAAGGCCTTGGTTGGTATTGCTCCAAGTGGAGCAATAACATTTATAAGCCAATTGTATACTGGAAGTATATCTGATCGGGAAATTGTGATTAGAAGTGGATTCCTTTCACAGGACTTTGATGATGGTGACCTAGTCATGGCAGATAAAGGCTTCCAGATTCTAGATTTGCTTCCCTTAGGAGTTAAGCTAAATCTTCCACCATTTCTTGGAGGGAATTCGCAGATGTCTCCTGAGGATGTAATTAAAACTCAGGAAATAGCTAGTTTGAGGATTCATATTGAAAGGGCGGCAATCAACAAAATCAAGAACTTCCAAATTTGGGACAAGGTAATTCCTCTCAGTATGTTTGGTGTGGTCAATCCGATGTGGAGTGTCTGTGCGTGTTTGTGTAACACACATGACCCACTTATTTCAGAATAAGTACCGACATATACATTTGTAAGTAACATGTTTTATCCCACACCAAATAAAATACAGCCAGTGAGAGAGCATAATTGCTGTTGAACATACAGTGTTATTCCAGTTTCTCTTCCCATTAGGCTGCCGTTGAAGGTATTTTCTATGATGTGGGATAATATAGTTATACAATGATATTCCATGATATACAACTCAATTCCATTGAACAACCAGTTGTACATATTTATAATGCTGGTGCTACAAATAAGACAGAATAATATATTTTATGAATATATATATATATATTTTTATAATTTCCTAACTTTTTAGAGTAGTTCATATAGTGTCCATCTAATGTTTCATTTCATGAAAAAGATAATCACTTAATGACCAAGTGACTAAATTAAAAACGCAACTGTTTAGATCCTCCAGTGCCAGATGGTACTATATATAATTTTTTCTATTTTACTCTAACCAGTGTTGTATAGCCTCCTTTGCAGACGTTGTGTAGCGCTTCCGGTTCCCGTCATTCCTCCATTAACGTCTGCTAAGACTCGAACAACATTCCTTTCCACATTGTTTTCTATCAGCCAATCAAATTGCTAGGCGATATGTAAATTTTTTATTTTCCCGCGCAAAACGGTAGAAAAAAGTCACAGTTACGTTTGTACATGTATCGCGTGAATACACCAAAGAAAGTATTGAATTTTGACACTATATGTTTTATATGCAAGAAAGAGGAGTGTAAGAAACACCGTACAAGGATATTTGGTAGAAGTCTGCTGGATATTCCCTCGATTTTAGAAAGACTTGGTGAATTAAAAGACCTTGCCGACTACGCCGAATACAGTACCTTGTTTCTTTGTCGGAGCTGTTTGCAAAAAGTAAAGCGATTTTCTAGCGTAGAGAAGGCGTATACTGAATTGAAGAGAGAAATCCAAAGTAATTTAAATAACGATGTGAAACTGCGATCGAAACGCGTTTCACCCGGAGTTGAAGAAAGCGCAAAGAAATCTTTGAAATACAACGACACTTCTTCTACTCAGACACTATCTTCTGTACCGCGACCCTGCTTCCCCGAGTCTCCAGTTCGCTCTTCATCAATACACGATGCTCCAAGAGTTTTCTGTCTTGTTGGGTTTCAAAATACATCCACACCATTAAAGCAAGTTCCTCAGGTACATCGACCCACCCGAAATTTGCCAGTAAAACAGAGGACTGCTGATGGTAGTCAGAAGAGTACAGTTACCATTACTTTGACTTATCCGTCAAAGACCATTAAACAAGAACTGACTGGTGAATACGAAGTTATCGGAAAGGCTCTAATCCACAAGAATTCCCTAGCGATTGCCAAAGCTGTACTCAGATCTAAGGATGTACGGAACAAAGTGGTTGAACGAATTTTAAGAATTTTGCAAGAAGAAATAAACGGCTTGTGTTCTTCAAGAAACCCATCCATTTTGAGGAAAAGCACAAGGGACGATTTGATTAACTTTGACTTAGAGAAACTATGCTACGAATGGAAAGAGCGTGCACCACTCTTTTACTCGGTTTTGCTGACTTGCTGTCTTTCACCACGAAAAAGTGCAGTCAACGATGCGAAGTGGTTTCCAGCAATGGCTGTGGCAGGTTCTGTGATTCTGAAAGAACGAAACCAACACATGAGCGCACTGGCTTCTATACTTGGCATTGCGATAAAGACGAGATCAATGGAGGTAAGGTTTATATCTACGACTAAAATCAACCATCTAAGTCACTTGTATGAAATATGTACGCTTTTGTTTGTTTTGAAATCTACAAGCTGACCGTCACTTGCGAGGTGATTCTACTTCCAGTTCGTCAATGACGGGAACCGGAAGCGCACTGGTTCAGTCAGCAAAGTGACGCGTCAGTGTTTTGGAAATAATCTAGAAGATTATTATGATGAATGTGAAAGTAGAAATTAAGAAAACGAATATAATACACATCCATTACATTTAAAAATACTAATTTAAATTTTTGGATTTATGCACTCAGTATAAACTAGACATGTCCTGAAACTATATATGTTAACTTCATCATTCCAGGCAACCATGAACACATTTGCAAAGTTGAAGATAACTTGCTGCAATCAGACAGTGCTGAAGAAGATGGACATATTAGGTGACAAATATGATGAACTTTTACAAGAGGCCAAACAACAAAAAGGCCACACCCATCCAGGTTTTGTTATACCATTTGACAATGTAGACATTAGACTGGAATGCAGGAATATGACAAGTACAAGCCAGAATAAGGATAATCATTGGGTGAACCATTGCTATGTTGAAAATCGTGTTTCTGGCAATCTTTTATGTTGTGATACTATTGGAAACAAGGAAATCCTGGAATTAGAGAATATGCAGTTTCTACCAGATATGGCAGATCAACAGAGGCAGAGGTTTAATTATGTGGTTCTTGTGTCACGTGTTCTAGTTAAGCATTTCAAAATGTTAGAATTCCTGAAAGATATTGCTATACAGCACATCCCACATCAGTATAGCAAAGAGATGGCCAAAATATCAGTCAAGGCAAGTGCAGTTGAATAATATAGCCTACTGGTTACAACTTTTGTAAAGAGAAAAATAAACAAATATTAAGCTTTATACATCAAGTTTTATTCAGTAGGGCCAAAAGAAAAAATTGATCAAATATGGAAATTATATCATTTCCCTCAGATTTGTTTTTTTAAATAAAAGTTGAATACAACATGGAAAATGAGGGACATGATATTTAGTTTCTGCTGTCTCAGTAGGGGATCACTGAAAAACATGTTGGGATTAAGTGCAGGCCACCTAAAAATATTCTATCAAAATAAATTAAATCCCTATAGTCCCCCACATGAGTTATGAATGATCCCTTATTTACATTGTAGGTTTAATTTCAGATCATATCGTTCATTTCATGATATATTCAAATCTGTTGTTTAAATATCTCATGTTTAGTTTAAATTTATAATATGGGGATATGTGAAAAGGATTACAGGTACATATACAATATATTGTATAAGAACTCATGTATAATATATAATTATAACACAAATAACTTCTTATAATTATTTTTTATTGGTTATTCATGTAGGCACCACTTGGTATAATATACAAAGATGAAAATGTCAACGATGATATGTTGGAAATATTAAAGCAATTCCAGACATATCTACCCAAACAGTCTGGACCAAATGAAGAAACATCATTTGACCCCCAACTCTTCGCAGGAGACCAACTGACAGTAGAACGAGCTGTTAACGTTATACAATCAGTTGCCAATGGCTACACTCCTGCAGACAGACTTGAGGGGATAACACTGCAATTGGGAGACTGGCATGCTGGACTAAAGATAATTACAGTGAGTATATTTTATTTTCTATAAAATTAATGAATACATTTTAAATTTATTTAAATAATTATTTAAAAAAATTTACAATGTAAGTATCTTTAAATTAATGAATTTACTATAATTATTAATGAATTACCGTAATCAATTTCCTGTATAATTTTTTTATAGATGATCTTCAGACGTTTTTTTTCAGCACAATCTGATGGGGATATATGTACCCTTTATTCAGATAGAACTCTGATCAACAGAAGGAATGTTGTCAGTGATCCTCGTACTGCTTATGCAGCTGATCGTGACTTTCTCTTATTGGAGTTGGAAGCAAGGATAATTGTGGCTGCAATAAAGGTTTTGGGTTTCAACTGTGCATCAGGTCCCCCATCAAACTGTCCCATCCCTGAGGAGCTGGCCATGCAGTCAAAGTTGAAAAAGATTCAATATTTGCACAAGGCAGCAAGTATGGTTGTAGACCAAATTGTTTTTACCAAAGAGGACATAAATGTTGTCGTTGACAATATTCTTACAGCTGAAGATAGAGAGAATGCTACAAATAGTCAAAATCTGAATCCAAATGGTAGATTTCCATGCCGTTTTGCTGGATGCACACGTTCATTTAAATATGATGGTAGGAGTAGGCGTAACCATGAACTTACCCACCAGCCTCCACCTGAAGTTGACCTACAACTGGTACCATGTCCAGGTAAACCTGAAAAAATCAAGCCTAAGGAAACAGCATTAAAAGATGACATATATGATTATAACAGTGCTCTACTTTCTGATGGGATGTTGTTTTTAAATTTTCTTGATGCAGTGAAGGAAGGTGATGGCAGTCGAATAATGAGGCAGTACAAGTATTTTATGCTGTGGTGCAAGGCTGACAAGTCCCATAGCATAAAATATGCTCTGGAGTGTTTGTATCAGATGTTTTTAATTAATTCTTTGCTGTCTCCCAGAGATGCACATAGGTATATATGGAACAGAGGAGTAAATAACCATGGAAGTCCAGGCAAGAACATTCCACTAGATCTTGAAGTAGAACATAGTAACAATCATGTAAAACAGGCCATCAAGAATTTGGGTCCCAATGTGAGTGAGATATCAGTGAACCGGATTTGCTATGCTGAGAAATCTACAAAGTCTATTATTCACAATATGGAAAAATGTGTGGATAAAGGGTACAAGTCTGGAGCACATACCAAGAAGGATACAAATCAAGACCTACAAGCTGTTGTCAAGCGACTGTGTGAAGTGGATGTATTTGAAAGGCAATATGGTCGAAGTCTCAACCATTTTTCCAAGTTTGAGAGAAGCCCAATACTTCAGCTGGATATGTCCATGATATATAAGTGGATAAATGACCACAAAAGGAACATTGATTTAAAGTTAAAAGCAAGATAATTATTATCAAGATATATTATCAGCAGTCATCTGCAATTATACTAAATTTATTGTTGTTAGCATATACAATGTAATGTTAAATGTAAATACGATCCTTCGTACAATGTAATGTAGCAAGTCTGCAAATAACAGCCAGTCATCAAACATTTATGTGTAAAAAAGTGAGGTTTTGACTGCTGAACTCAGTCTGACCAGGTTGTTCTGTTACCAGACGTGAGTGTGGAACATATAGAAATAATATATTTCGATCCACTCAAGATCACACAACCTTTGTCTGATCAGCATGACTGTACCTCCAGTCAACACCTGTCACTGACCTAACATTGAAAACATTATTTGCAGGCTTGTGTTAAGGATGTTTTTTTTTCAAAATGACTACTAAAAAAATATTCATTCATTCATTATATGTGCATTAATGGATAACTACTGTCATTTGCAGAAATTCTGGCCGCTACGAAATATCAATATATAATATAAAATAATTGAAAATTCCCCTTAAAACGGGTTAACGCCAGCAAAGTTGGTAGAAATATTTAGTATAATGTTTATTTTAGTCTTACGTTTGTTGTTTGTAAATTTTGCTTCATTTAATAAGTTTATAGGAAACTAAAAATAGTATTATTGAATTACCCATAATGCACCAGATATATCGATATTTCGTGGTGGCCAGAATTTTTGCAAATGACTGTATATATATACACCTATTCCAAAAATCGTTGTCCCCTCTGAAAGCATCAAGCAAGAAGCTGACGACCGCAAAGGGCATTGGGACTTTCTCCTTATTCATTTATTCATCCGTAGACATTTTGACAACATGCATTTTCAAATGGCCGAATAGTTCCAAATGATTGCTATTCAACGCTCGTAGGGATAACTTCTCAAGTACCATGGATAAGTTAATTAATTAGGAGATTCCCAAAGTCCTTTGCGGTCGTCAGCTTCTTGCTTGTTACTTTCGGCCCGGACAACGATATTTGGAATAGGTATATATCATATACATTGTATATATAAGTAGCATAAGGATTCAGTAGAAGAGGTAGGCAACTTCTGATTGTCCAACAAGTTTAATTTAAACGTTTTGGCCCTTCGGCCTTCTTCAGTAAAAAAGTAAAAATATAAAATGGTAAAATGGTCTGGTCATTTTACCATTTTATATTTTTACTTTTTTACTGAAGAAGGCCGAAGGGCCAAAACGTTTAAATTAAACTTGTTGGACAATCAGAAGTTGCCTGCCTCTTCTACTGAATCGTTATGCTACTTATACATATTGGAGTGCAGACTGTGAATCCTAGAGGATCCTTTCATTGGGAGTTCATCGTTGAACATTAGCACCTATTTATCTCTATTCTACTTATCATATATATATCAAGTCTTATACAGCAATATGCAGAAATTCTGATCCTTTTGACTAAAATACACATATATCAAAAACGTACTTAAAATTATGGGATGGCTACACAGATATTTTTTTCTAGTTGTCTGCCAGCGAGGCTTTATGAAAAAAATATCAGTGTAGCCATCCCATGGTCTTAAGTAGGTCTTTGATATATGTGTATTGTAGTCAAAAGGATCAGAATTTCTGCATATTGCTGTACGTAGAAGAAGAAGACAAGGAACATATTAGCGACTTAAGTCACTACTTAAGTCGCTACTGTGTTCCTTGTCTTCTTCTTCTACGTACCGGTATATATTTTAGCTCTACTCATGTATTGAGCACTCTACTACGTCCAGGAACCTGCATATATGGCATATATATATATATATAATTAAATAATGCAACGGAAAACATTAAAACGATGGCATAGGCACTACAGTTCTGTTTCAAGAGGGCCAACTGGTCCTCTCTCGTAATAGTAAGTTCCTTAAATACACTAATCATGACGTGAAAATTAAATAGTTTACATGTTCTTAAGTAAATATTTGTTCGCGTGACGGCATGCGCTAGCCAGCTCATTCCTCTTATTCAACGTGCACGTGTCTGGCTTACATGTAATAAAGTATTTCTCCATATTCTCTCTCTATATATATAGGGAATCAATGCTCATGGTAATTATAAGGAGATGTTTTGAGATATCATCTGAGTGCAAACACTAAAACCGTGAAACAGTACAAACTATTTAGTGCTAAATACATGTTGCACCAATGAAACAATAGAAAACAAAAGACATTGCACTATTTATAGTGCTACGGTAATTAAAGTTAGCACTGTTTCACAGTTTTAGTGTGTCATATTTGATAATCACATCTCTTATAATATTAATGAATTAATATTCCCTAAATAACTAAGCTGCATATACAAGTAGGACAGCACCAAATTAGTCTGAGAGGGATTATTTAACTCAATACACTTTTTAAGTTAAAATTAAAAAAGTTAAAATGTTGAAATTAGGTAAGGAAGTGTCCTTCACACTTAGAGTCTAAATTATACCTTCATCACCTTCAGTTATGCTCAAATTAGCCAAAGCTTGTATTGCTGATGTTGGTACAGATCCTTGTAGAGTCGAGTCACCTGATGATAGTTCATGTATATCAGTTTCATCCTCATATTCATGTGAAAGTGAAATATTTTCAACAACCATATTCAAAAGCTCATCATCTTCTACTAGTGTGGCCCACTCATTCATTATTAAGTCATCCAATTCATCATCACTATCATCTAACTCCAGAGAGACGTTGGGGAAAGTAGCTACATCATGATCTTCCAAAAATACCTTGCATATAAGTTGATAAATATAGTTTGCATGATTACTATGCCAAATCTCTACAAATCTGTATACATCTGCAATGTTCATAATTGATTGACAATTATCCAGCACTTGTTTAATTTGCACTTCACCAAAACCAATTAACATCTGAGGGTGAACAATTGAGCTCAACTGTCCATTTGCTACTTTTGCAATAATGTTCATAAGGAGTGTCTTGTGATATTTAATAAGATGTTTCTCCAATAAACATTTGTTTTGGGTGGTGACTTTTCTTGTTTCTGACATATCCATTGCTTCTTTTTCTACTGCATTTATTCCTGGAAATTGGCAATATGACCTACAGTCAGATGATCCACAAGTGCAACTGTTGACACAATTGTCACAACATTCATGCTGAGGTCCTGGATACTCAATCTGGTCTGCAGTTATCCCGAAATGGTGCATCAATTTATTTCTTCTACATCCTGTGTCTTTTAAATATCTTTTGATATCTTGTTCAACATGTGCCAATAGCAGACCTTTATATAAAATAAAAGACTTACTAGGTTGGCCATCCCTCCCTGACCTTCCACTCTCTTGGATATATGCTTCAAGGTTTTTAGGCGGACCAAAATGGATTGTTGTATGAACCCCTTTACAATCCACACCCATACCAAAAGCAATGGTGGCAACCAATACTCGAATGCAGCCATCAGCGTGTTGAAATGAGCTAAGAATAACATCTTTGTTAGCTTTTGGGGTACAAGAATGGATCATCTCAAGAACAACATTTTTGGGGTTGTGCTCAGCTGGCCCAGCATACAAGCTTTCACGAAGTAATCCCTTTAGTGTAGCATATACAATCCCACACTGCTTTATAGTCTGGCAGTAAATTATAACTCTATCTGCAGAACTTCCCTTTTCTTTAATATCATCAGCAATCCATCGAAAATAGTCTTCTGGTTTAGAAGTCTGATCCATGTAAGTGACAGAATACATGATGTTCTTCTTGTTTGGGGTTTCCATCACCACAATAGGGTTTACAAGCAGAAGAGTTTCCATTATACATTCCACTGTATCCGGAGCAGCCGTTGCTGTTAATGCTAGAATGTTAACTGAAGGCAGTAGTGATCTAAACTCATGTAAACGAGAGTAGACTTCTCGGAATGCTGTGTGTTTACTATTCATAGAAGTACCCCTGAAAAGTTCAAATAAAACTTATAACATTAATCCTACAAGATATTTAGTCTGCGCGTGCAAACGTCTTCTTTATTCCATGTAATTCTCTCTTGGGCCGGGCGAGAGCATAGCGGCTGTATACTAGCTATTGTACACAGGCTACAAGATATTGTATTAAACGGACCGAAGAATAGTAGAAGAGTGGTCCTTCAATGAGGCTAATCGATTGCATGCAGTACGTTATAAACTAAAGTCACGTAACGTAAGTTTTAGCTTTCTCAAGTATTTTGTTGTAAAGAAAACTTCTACTTACCACTGTTTTATTACATGAGCTTCGTCGACAGCTACGGCACAAACTCGTTCTTGGTATACCTGGGATGACAGCATGCAACGCCATCGCTCATTCTTCAGCCATGATTCTGGCGTTCCGTATACAACTGAAAACTGTCCGGCTTCCACTGATTCCATGTTTTCAACCTCACTCAGGCACACAGACGTTATCCCAAGTGCATTTAATCTATTTACTTGATCTAACATCAAGTTGATCAAGGGTGAGACCACGATGATGATTGAGTGATTCACGTTATTTACATTTACAAGGTCAAACATCAAAGGCATAGCCTGAAACACTAGCGATTTCCCGGAACCAGTTGGAAGATTTACAAAAACGTCTTTCTTTTCTAAAATTATGGCATCTATGGCCTTTTTCTGATGACTGTTGAACTCCTTTATGCGGAAAACTTGGCTGATATTTCTATAACAGTCATCCAGCCTGATTCTCTCCTCCACCGCGGCCATCTTGTTCGCGGGAAAGACGGCCAAGGTCAAGGTCGTACCCACAAGCTTTTGTGGGGCTTTCTCTGATTGGTCAAATTCGTAGAAAGGAATGTTGTTCGAGTCTTAGCAGACGTAGTGGAGGAATGACGGGAACCGGAAGCGCTACACAACGTCTGCAAAGGAGGCTAGTGTTGTATGACTTACTATTTACATGTAATGTGTATTGTTGTATAATTTTGTACAAATTGATTGCTTTAAATTAATTTTTCGTAGTTTTACATGGCCAAATGGTTACTAGCTTGTACCCTGGCCATCCCATAATTCAATATGGCCGCCGTATCGGTAAAAAGGTCCATTACATTGTAAACAACAACATTTCTAATTCACAAATAGAGTGGTTTTACTTAACTGTGAAAAAGTTGGTAATACCAATGGACACTATTATTCTATTTTCGTGTGTGTCTATTTGATTGCACACTACCGTCACGGTAGTTGTTTCACAAGTTAAGTAAAATCACTTGATCTAATGAATAGGTATGATTAAATAATATATACAAATTTTATTGTAACTTAAATAAAATGTTTGTATAAAGTTGATGTTGATCTCTGAAATTCATTTGCAGCTTTGGGGAGGAAATTCTTGAAATAGTAAGCTTGGAGTGTTTGTTTTAGATCTAACCAGAACTGCTCATCAAATGGAATGCGCTCAATACTCAAACCCTTGCTGGTATACACAACAAAGTCAAACCATTTAGTCCCTGTTGCTCCAAGCTTATACCTGGCAAGTTATATGACCACTGTTTTCATATTTTTTATGTACTACGCGTAGTAGCGTAGTCTACCCTCGTTTCAGACACCTACTATTGTAGAGTAATTTCTGCCCCATTTTATGTTCCTAAGTAGTGTACACATGTACCTCAGTATAGTCTGAGTAGCATAGATTGCCTGTACTTCTAATTAACAAGCGTATATCGTATCGCACTATATGTACCGTAGTAGCGTAGTTGCGTAGTACACACACACTGTAAGTCTACACTGAAGATTTATATTATATCGCACTATGTACCGTAGTAGCGTAGTTGCGTAGTAGACACACACACTGTAAGTCTACACTGGAGGTTTATATCATATCGCACTATATGTACCCATAGTTAGTAGAGTGGACTGGTTGGGAAACCTTTTGTTATATGTTTTTGTTCGTTTTTTTCAACCGTGACCGTGCACAAATCTTTTGTTTTGTCAGTTTTGCCTTAATTTGCTATGGTTGAGCAACTGAACCCAAACGTTTCTTTTGGCTGCTTGTGCGATATATTCCAATTCAAGATGAAATATATTAGAATATTTAAATAAGTAATCCAATAGAGATTTGGGTTCATTCATTTAGCCATTTTCTAATGAATTTGAAGAAACATTGTGCACGGTCAGGACCCGTTCAACATCATAATGACATTAGGACTAGAACAAAGAAATATAACAAAAGGCTTCCCACCATTCCCCTCTACTAACTATGATGTACCGTAGTAGCGTAGTAGACACATAAAGGCCATTTATACGAGAGAAATAAGACGCGTCTTATTTCCCTCCTGATAAATGGCCCTATACTGTGGACATGGACTTAAATTCTGAAAAACGTTTGAATGAAATATGTTTAGCAAACGGATTGTGGTTTGTTGACAGTTTTTACGCTTGTTGATATTTTTCTGTGCTTTGTTTTATTTGCTGTAGTAGCGCTGTGATGGTGTGTTGGATTGCACGTTGGCATATATTTACAGCCGTGTAAGATTCTGAATGTCCACGCAATTCTCTATTGTTCTTTACATTAGCATATAACGAAGCTCATTTGCATGTAAAACACGGGTTACACGAAATCCGGCGTTCTATTGTTCGTACTTTAAAGTTGTTGCACGTGTTATGTGGTAATGGCTTCTCCCTTAAAATCGCTGAGCATTCGCGAAGTGTATTCAATACATAAAAAGTTTAAAAAGGAACATACAAAAGCATTGCAGACTTTTGGTTTAAGATTGACTGCTTCGTCAAATTTGAAGAGGCGAATGGCTTCAGTGGGTATATTTTCAACGTGCACAAGAAAATGGGAAAAGACGAAATTTCAAAGTAAGTGCTTCCGATCTTGACTAGTGAACCTTGTACGCGCAGATGTAGTACTCACTATGTATTTCGGTTCCAACAGAAAGGTTTTCGTCTCATGCAGAGACATGGATTCGGCCAAAAAGTTCAAAAGCGTGCTGAACAATGCCTTGGCCGACAACGGTGGCGTCATTTGGGAGGACGTCAAGGACGTTCAGCTGCAAGGGCTGCTGAAAACCCTTACCAGGGAGCACCTTATCCAAAATCCAAGAATCTTAATAGCTTAAGATCTCACATTCCCGAGGAAGACGTATACGTCTTCAGCGATAAAATACAGGTACATCACTACGCATGGATAAAAAATAAGATGCAATCTCATCCCTTCATTTTTTCATCGAATTGATTGTTAATGTATGAGTTGTTGTTACTATAATAATATAATATAGTATATGTCGCCGCGTAGTGATCACTCTAGCCGTATTACGTCCTGCATCTCTGATGCAATAAATGTCCAAAAAACGTTTAATAACATAAGTTGCTCTGTGAACCCCTGTGGACGCAGTTAAAATTCTCCCAAGTGAAAGCTTTTTGTAGCCAGAAAAAAAAACACAGAAAGGAAAATTTCAAGAAAGTTTCACAAGGAAATTTATTACTTATCGGCAAGAGATTAGACATGCGAAATCTTGTAAAATCGAAATGGCGCCACCATGTCTGGTGTACATTGTAACGATGTCTGTGAATCCCACTGGACGCAGTTAAAATTCTCCCAGTGAAAGCTTTTTGTAGCCAGAAAACAAATACAGAAAGGAAATCAATTTTATGTCGAACATTTTCAAGAAAGTTTCACGAGGAAATTTATTACTAAGTACTTATCGGCAAAATAGATTAAACATGTGAAATCTTGTAAAAACGAACTGGCGCCGCCATGTCTGGTGTACATTGTAACAACCAGGGAACAATTGACATTACCGTACTTCGTTCTTCTCGTGATAACTAACCAAAAATCGAAAACGGTTTTGAAATTAGACCAAGGCAACCAGAATTATGAATATTTTTGACTTGATAATGTTTTCCCGGGAAATTGTGGCGGAAACAGGAGCCCATTACAGCATTTTCACAATTAAGTGTGGTTATTTTTAGAACAGTTTTCCCGCGAATTTTGACCAATCAGAGAACGTTTCCGGTATGACGTTTTATATGAATTTTGATGAGATGGCAGGTAAAATAAAGATGGCATCCAATAGCGACAAAGAGTCTTCTTCAAGTGAACTAAACTACGAACCGTCTAGTGATAGTGAGAGGAGTATTGAGTCATTCGGTACATCAGAATCACTTAAAAGTGATAGTGCTGACGATTGTGCTTCTCAGCCTAAGGCATGTGGTTCGCGTCGAAGAACTCGAACACGAAGGGACCGACTGAGAAGCTGTTGTAGTGTGTGGATGCAAATTAGCCGAAGACGTTCATACATATTTTCGTCTAAACTGTTTCATCAGAAAGTGAATTCAATTTATTCTTGGATGTGGTTTAGTGGTATCTTGTAATTATCGTTGTGGAGTTTGAAGACAAGGCTATTCAAAAACAAATTTGCTGAAACTGCATGATGAGCGACAAGACGAGTCATGAGTGAATCAAATTACAAATAAGATTGGTGAAAGTAAGCGTATTTGTTTTGTCTTTTCTGCTACCTAAAATGACTTTAAAATGTATGATTGTGAATATTTTTTGTGAGTTTGATTTGAAATAAGCTTATATTAATAATTGTAATACTTAAACTTAAAAGCTTATTATTTTACACACATGCTTCACTGTCAATATAAGCTTTAAGTTGAGCGAAACTGACTCATAATTAAGCTTTTTTTTTTTAATTCAGTAACCTTCTTAATGCGGTACTCAGTATTATGCGAACTCAACAGTCAGCTGGACTTGTCAATTACTCTAGTAATCAAATTCAAAACTCAAACGAATTCAAAACTATAAAATAAGTTACATTCTTCGACCAAATGATCCATAATTTAGCTCAAAATCATATTTGGTTTCCATTTGGTGGGTCTTCTGACTTTTATTAAGTTTTCTGATTTTTTTATGTTGATTGACAGAAGCAAAAAACCAAATTACAGGCCAACTGCCTAAATGTCTGAGTTTTCATAATACTTACAATCACAGTAAGAGGTTTTTGACTGATTGAAGTAAGCCGTGCTGTGAATCGGCATCAACATGACCATGTGCTCGCGAAGAACTATCGCTTTCAATGCACCTTACTTGATAAATTTGATTTTCTAACGTTTCAGAGGCACAACGCTTCATAATACGTTTGTATTTCTCCGTGAAGTTAACAGGAACTGATATTTCTGATCAGAAAACACGCATTCACATTATCTGTCCACGAAACTCTGCCACGAAACCGCATGGCCATTACTTCAATTCAAATCCTGTAAGTTCACTTCGTTCGGGAAATGCAGTCTAGAATTTTAGGTCAAGGTTCAAAGTAGCAGCCAATGGAATCCCGGGAAGTTGTTGGTATGATAAAATTAGGAATCAGACACAAAGAAAACTGAATAATCCTGACTTTTATTTGTACATTCATCTATTCGGGTCTTGTCCGTCATTTTATTTTTGTCGTGAAACCGGATATGAAATCGTCATACCGGAAACGTTCTCTGATTCGTCAAATGACCTTCTTTCGCACAAAAATTGTTCTAAAAATAACCACACTTGTGAAAACGCTGTGACACAGACCCAGTATGGAGCATGGACGCTCCTACTTATGGGCTCCTGGCGGGAAATAATTCATACAAAATAAAATAAACCTCTTAGTAAAACTTTTTTGTTTAAAAACATTTTAGCGCCATACTTAGCTTAACTTAATTTTTATATTACAGATGAATGGTAAAGGAGAAGTCATTAGTGCAGATAGCACAAATAATCTGTGGATGGACATTGGAGGAGGATTCTTTGGACACAATGTGAGGATTGCAAGAAATGAATTTCGACTTCACTTCAGACCATCTCTGAATAGGGGTTTCAGTTGGAAACTTCTGCTAGATGCATCATATGTTGCTATTTTGTGCTTAAACAGTAATACTGTTAACATTTTGTAATACTGTAATACTGTTTAACATTTTGCATCTCATTAGATATTTATTATTTGTTTCTGCAATCGAGTGTACACTCAATTGCAGAAACGTTGTAGTATATTATATTTATACAAATATATGTTACAGGTCAAATTTAATTTCAGGTCATTTTTTTTAACCTAAGTTGAAATTTTTTTAATGTTTTTAACCTAGGTTATTTTTTTCTAGGTTGATTTTTTTCAACCTAGGTTATTAGTATTAGGGAAGATTATATAGTAATCAAGTACCTTGGGGTTAGGTTTAGGGTTAACACTAGTATTTGGGAAGGCTATAGTAATCAAGTACCTTGGGGTTAGGTTTAGGGTTAGTATTTGGGAAGGCTAAGTAATCAAGTACCTTGGGGTTAGGTTTAGGGATAGTATTGGGGAAGGCTATAGTAACCAAGTACCTTGGGGTTAGGTTTTGGGTTAAGTATTGGGGAAGGCTATAGTAATCAAGTACCTTGGGGTTAGCTTTAGGGTTAGTATTGGGGAAGGCTATAGTAATCAAGTACCTTGGGGTTAGGTTTAGGGTTAGTATTAGGGAAGGCTATAGTAATCAAGTACATTTGTACCTTGGGGTTAGGTTTAGGGTTAGGATTGGGGTAGACTTGGTAGGAATGAATACAATCTGCTTCGTTCTACTAGAGAGCAATACAGGTACGTGTTGACGTGAATACAAGCTGCTTCGTTCTACTAAAGAGCAAGACAGGGAAGCGTTGACACGTTGACGTGAATACAAGCTGCTTCGTTGTACTAGAGAGCAAGACACGGAAGTGTTGACGCATTGAATTTAAAATGACCTGAAATTAAATTTGACCTGTAACATATACAAATATCTAATGAGATGCAAAATGTTAAACATGCTAAAATACAACTATTTAAGCACAAAATAGTGCTGAAAATTATTGTGTTGACCTTGTTGGATGCGATACTAATCTAAAATTGATGATTCTGATATATTAGCAGAAAATATGCGATGTTTCGCACTTTGTATCTCATTAGATATCTTGTATCTCATTAGATATTTGTATAAATGTATACTACAACCTTTCTGCAATTGAGTGTATATGCAGTATTTTTGTATATAATATATGCATTAATTGGAATACTTTTAATATCAAACTCATTAATCATTTGACCATGAGCAATATAACGTTGGCCAATAGGGACAATAATTATAATCGGTCACATATGCATGCATGGACCTAATTGACCATTCCCCTGGTTATGACGTGGTGATACCACTACTACCAGAATCCTTTTCTAATCCTAATTCTTATTCAAATGGTTTTTTTAACTCCTGCGAGTACCAATACATGGGGTGAATTAGAATAACAAAAGAAGTAGTGGTATCACTACGTCATAAGGGGAATATGGTCTATTACACCCTGTTATCACACTCATTAATTCACGATCAATTAACCCATGCAATCATCAGACTGTCCAATGCATATATGGTCCCATGCCAGGACCTTTATATGGTATACCTGATTAATAAAACATCACTGATAATAAAAAAATATGCAATTTTGTCAATTTCACAGTTTCAATATGTACATTTGTGTCTTTTTTTAGATTATCGATGAGTACAATTCTGAACATGAAGAACAATATGAACCAATATTAATGGAAGCAGTATCACAGTGCAAGAGTTTAAGAGTTACTTAGATGAAGTTTTCTTACCATATGTACGCCAAGTAATTCTGCCAAGGTCAACTGATCAGTCATCATATATTTCAGAGGACTTATTCAATTCCTTCTTCCAAAGCGTAGCAAAGGCTGCTCAAGGCCAAGCATCTTTAGAGGTATTTGATTGTGAAGATTACTGGTTTATGACTTAATTGTAATCTGACATTGCAATTTGTGAGTGCAAAGATATATCACAGGCAGCCCAAGCTTCATTTCTGTGGCAATCACATGTACATGTACAGTCAGAGCAAATTAATTACAGGTCATCAACATCTGAGTTGGAATAAGTTAGAATAAGGATTGATTTTTCCGACATGAGTCAAATTTATGAGTCAAATTAAGTCAAACTACTAGCAATGTTGCCGGTTTCCCTCGAACCAGTAGACTACCAGTGGGAATATTTATAAAAACGTCTTTCTTTTCTATTTAGTTATGGCATCTATGGGCTTTTTCTGATGAATATTGAACTTATTACAAAAAACTTACTTTTCTATAACAGTCATCCATACGCTCACGCTCAGTCATTTGCCATGTTGTTTGCAGAAAAGACGGCCAAGATCAAGGTCGTACCCGCAAGCTTTTGTGGGGCTTTCTCTGATTGGTCAAATTCTTAGAAAGGAATGTTGTTCGAGTCTGAGCAGACGTAAGTGGGGTTTACGGGAACCAGAAGTGCCACGCAACGTCTGCATATAGGAGGCTAGTGTAGTTTGGGTGATTTTTTAATTCCTATTTCTGAAATTTAGAAAAAGAATCTTGTTTTGCATTAGTGCGGAATTTTTGGGCACTTCTGATTTTGTTTTTACATGAAATTGCAAGGTAATCACCATTAAATTTGAATTTGAATAATTTAATTTTTGTAATTACTTCATAGGCTCATGACTCATTCAACTCATTAATACTTTTTCTCAATCTTTCCCAATCAATGGCAACAGCAAAATTAATATTTAATTAATTTGTTTGTGGTATTATTTTTAGTACTCATTTAAGGATTTAAGTAAGTGGATGAAAACTTCTGTGCAAACCAGAATGATGATCCAACCATCCACTTGGTTCTACCAGAAGTCCTCTCCATAATAAAGAAAAACAGTCCAGGATCATGTTCTTCCAACATAACAAAGCTCAGGAAAGAAATAGCAAAAAAGCATGGAAGCTCAGTGGATCACTCTGCAACATTTAAAGGTACACAGAAACGTTGCATCAAAGTGCCAAGAAAGTTAATACGCAAGGAGGACTTGAATGTCATTGACGAAGGTAATGCAATAATATGCATTAGTATAAAATTACACCACTACACAGGTGAATATGAAAATCCACCCACTCTGATTTAATGGTCGAGAATGAGGGTTTATCATGTCATTTCAAAACTCATAGGACAAAAAATGATTATCATAGCTGGAAAGAGCTCGTTGAAAGTAGTAAAATGTGAAGTTTGGAAAAGATCGCTTCACAAATTGCGAAGATATGAATTTTCAAAAATCGAAAGTTTATATGAAAACCTTTGGAAATTTACACTTGGAGAATCAGTGGCAACTTTTGGCAAGTCTACTTTTACCATAAAACTCGAATTTAGAAGCACGAAAAACGAGAATTTTCTAGTTTTAGATTATAGAGTGCAGAAGAATATTAAACAAGACGCTCTACTAGCGTGAACTTGGGTTTCTTAATAAAGCTGTTTTGATAGATTTTAAATGTGAAACCTAATAGCTTGTATCATCATACAGAAGTAGTTTTAGCCTACATGTATTACTTGCAGAATTTAAGTCACTCGTTGCGTGACTCAGTAGAGCATGCATACGTAATTAGCTTCAACACTCACACTCCTAGCTGACAGCTGCATGGCGAAGCACATTTCGATTACCTTGCAAGAAACGATTTCACAAACTCAATAAAATTACGATCGAGTTCTTACTAAGCCACAGACATCTGTTAGAAATACACTTTCAGACAGAATTGCAAGGCCAAAAAGTATTCTCTAGGATATTTGCATATTTACTAAGCAGTATTAATGAACGACTCGACTGGCTCGAGCAAGGGAGCACGGCAAAATCCTTTTTGAATGCTGCTGGTGATTTGATTTATCGTTACGTACGTCTGCCATCTTGAATTTCGTTGATAAGCTGCTGACCACAACTTCTGTATACTCAAAAATTGGAACGATAAAGAGAAGATTAGCATGCGCATGCGCTATGGTGACCACTTGCACATTTGGCGTAGACCAAAAAGAATAACCGTCTGTAATCTTAGACTTGGGCATTCCACAGGAAGCCCAAGTAAAAAGCTGAACCTTTTTTGGTTTCCATTTAACTGCATAAAACGGAAAAATTTCGATCTTTTTAAAAAAAAACTTCAGTATTTTTCACTTCCGGTTTTCAGAAGAATCTTGGAAAAGCTGAACCTTTTTCTGTTTCATTTAACCCTTTGACTCCCACGGCGCCCGAACCGCCCGTAAAAATCGATACTGCTTTGAAAAATTCTAACTTTCTGAATTTTCGTAACATCGATCTCATGACCAGTTATTAGTGACAACTAGATAACTCTTCAAATTTTAACTTGAAGTAAACTGACTTACAGGTCCGATTTCTGGGCACTAGTTCAATTAATTTTTCAAAGAAATCAAAAATGCGCGTTTTTGACGCAATTTTACACCTCGAAAATGAACGACATTTGACTTGGATTTTCTTCCAAAATACATCCTTGCGAAACAAACCGCCACTTTTTCGGCAAACTTCCATCTCTCTTATAGTAATGAATTTTTCCCTCTCTCTTCCTTAAAGGGGCAGTGTCAAGCCTCACGCATGCGCATTAAAATCAAAACAATAACACTCGGTTGAGAAGCCTACCTTGCCCGGTAGTGAGTTACAAAACCCTCCTAAAACCGTTCTAATCGCTAAATAAATGACCTACAGGACTCATGTAGATACTAATCTTTATTTGGAAAACAATTTTAAAACTTCAATATATCAAAAGGACTGAATTCAAGAAGTGAATTCACGGCGATATCATTTTCCAACGGCCGATCAAATAAAACACAGGAAGCCCAACACATAAGTAGATGGTGGGAAGCTCACCGGGTTTACAAGTAGTTCTACGTGAGTTTTTATCATCAAAAGTCATGAACAGTACTGCACCTACGATTGATGATCAAGATTCCTTCGCAATCGACCAGAATTGCTGGTTTACAATTCGGTTTTCTTCACTCGAGGATGATGGCGGCCTGGCTCTCAACGGCTGTTCGACACTTTTTTCAACGGCTTCAAAGTCAGTTCTAAGATGAAATAATCCCCACTAGGAATTGTTGAAAATGAAGAACATGCTTTGAATTATTACTAGTGATCCATTAGACGCTTGAACAAACATGATTAAGGTCGATGGAAACGGATTCAAAACATCGAAAATAATAAAAGTCCACGGTGGACTTTTATTATTTCTCGCTTCTTCGTACCCAGGCTTACGCGGTCATATGGCTTGACACTGCCCCTTTAACTCGCCAAACAATAGCCATTTCCTTAGGACCACTTTCTCAAACACGTGTTTTCCTTCTGCACGGCCGAAAAGGATGCCGGGAAACATACGGGAATTTTCGATAGTAAGCATCCCGCCTTTTGTGTTTTTTAGAGTTTTATAGAGTGCCGAGCCACTAGGTCCTACAGGCAAAATATTGCACCGGTTGCATTCTTTACAAGGCCAAAGTCGCCAAAAATGCCTTTGTAGGCCCTGGAATCCACCACAGAAAGACCAGATAGGCGATTTCACTTTGAGTCCGCCATTTTGGAAAATCTGAACAAGCTGCCGAAATGTGTTCGTGAATTTGTATCTTACTCCTGATTTGTTCCAGGAGAACGGTCTCTACCATGCCAGTCAAGCTTAATGATGCTGTTCTGGAGGCTTCTGTGGCGAATAATGGCTATAAAACACTCTAAAATGCAAAATTGGCCTCTTCGAGTAGTAAAAAACTACTAGCCCCAATGAGCTCCCAAGAAGAAAGGCAGCACACGTGATAACCTGAGCCCACGGGCATTCAGAACTGTCAAGATTTCCATGGAAACCCCTTATATGGAATCGAAATTTCCTATGGTGTGATTAGATCCAGAAAATCGCTAAAAAACTCACAAATCTCTGGGTGTCAAAGGGTTGAGTAAAACGGAAAGATGTCGATATTTTCTATTAAAAAACTGGAATTTTTTTCACTTTTAGGCTGTGAAGATTCGTAACAACGCTAAACCTTTTTCGATTTCGATTTACCGAGTAAAACGAAAAACTCGGTCATGAAGGCTGAACAAGTCATTGGTCAATGTTTCCCGCCATTAGTGTCAGGTGATAACGTCCAAGTAAACACTCCGTCGTCTACTCTGAGAAAAGAACATGTCTCACGTAAAGTTGCGAAGAAAAGATAAATTGCTAAAGATCAAATGTGCTAATCTTTGTGTTTAGAGACATTAGTAGAATGTTAAAACTGAATGCAAAAGAGAAGGAAGGCGAAGTAATTCTTCCACTGGAAAACGAAGAATTTGACATTCTACAAATACAATGAATCCTGTATATATGTCGTCGAAGGAGAGGATTTGAACTCAGACAGAAAAGCTGAAGAGACTAAAGTGAAATTAGGAACGCCTTTATCATATGGACTGCAGTCAAGTCAAGCTGTGGCCAGAACGGAAAGAAATCCACCTCCTGTTTGGCCATCATCACAGCAAGCGTAGACCAGAGTCGTCATGGAAAAAAAGTATTTTGGTCAGTGAAATCAACGATGGCGAGGTCAGTACAGCACCTTTACCAAACGGTTGTTTCTTTAACAGAAGAGACGAGCTCTGTCTTAACATGGTCTTAAAGGTAGCTGAGATGTTAAAAGACCAACTTTTAAAAGTATGACATAACTTTAATTACTAGACTCCAAGCCGTTCTTGAGGATTGTTGAGCATGGAGGAACTACAGGTAAACTAAATGTCCAAGCAGAACATTTGCAGAATTGCAAAATTATTAATTATTATAATAAAAATAATTTGACGTCTTCCCCTTACCACCCAAAATCAAATGGAGAACTGAGTCATCTGTTAAAGGTGTGAAAAGTATTTTCAAGAAAGCCCTAAAAGACAACAGAGAACCTTGGCTAGCACATCTTGACTATACCGCAATACACTAACCGAAGGATTGCTGACAAGCCCTGTACAGTGACTCATGTCTAGAAGAACCAAGACAAAGGTACCTATTGCAACCAATCTCTTATATCCTAAGGTACCAGAAGGTGTGACAGAGAAGATTCACAGCAAGCGTCAATGAGCTAAGAGCTACTATGACAAAGGCACTAGAATTTTACCAGACTTAGAAATTGGCTAGGAAGTACGGATAGCACCACTACAACGAGGTAAACCATGGGAGGTCGGAAACTCCACATGCACAGAAGCTATCGGACAGATCCTATCAGTTGCTACGACGCCTTCCAATGCTGGAACTCCTAGTAGTTCACCTGGTGTATCACGAAGTGCCAGCAATCAAGTGCAAGAGACCATCACCAGAGAAGTGCAAGAACAAGCGGAAATAGAACACCAAGCTGATTCAGCACCCACAGAAGCCCGAAAGCCAGCAAGATTCCAAGATTATGAAACCACCTGAACAAATATACTTTACAAAAACAATACTGCTTTCTCATAGTCATAAGTCAGAACACTAATATGTATATTTTTATTGATTCTTTAGATTAATTAAGCATTCCAGTAATTATCCACATTATGTTACAGTATACATGCATAATTAATTGTATTATGATACTTAGTCATATGATCTTTGTTGATATCTGCTTCACCACGGGGGTGCTAGAGGTGATCGGTGGTTCTTTTAGGGTTGAAAATATTTCCTGTGTGGACCTTTTAGGGGTTCCAACTCAAAATCAGTTATGTAACATGACTCCGTTGTTTACTGAACAAACATAAAAGAACATGGTAGTGAGTGTGAGCGTCAGTAGAAGAATAGCCATTTCGTGGATCTACTGAGTAAAATATTTATTTATTTAAGAACATAATAAAGACGTTGTCCAGTCACTGATTAAACGATATCAGCTCAATCACTTTTTCGCCATACATGGTCATATATGAGTTGCGTTCTCGATATTTACAGCAAAAACCAAAGACAAATTATAAGCTCCTTGGATTCTACAAATATCCAATTGAAATAACTTATTATAGCTTGTATCATAACGAACCAATCAGAGTGTTCCTCAATATCTTGAGAACCTCGCGTAAAAGGAACATAATTTAGAATGGGGGGGGGGGGGGGGGGGGGGGGGTGTTAAGCGACTGTACACAGGTGTCGTTTCCAAACAGCACAAATGCATTATTATAATTAAGTCAATTAAAGTTTCAAAGAGCCTTTTCAAATTTATCGACCATGTGTCAAGCATTGGACAAAACTGTGGACGATGAGGCAAACCATGAATTAACTTCTGGACAGTTAATTACCAAATCCCCAAGGCCTATTAAACTCGATGCAGAGTTCCTGAGAGAGCATTCGAAGATTTTTGGCTATAAGAAACAAGCAGCACAGCTCACTGATTGGCAAAAGGCAGTTAATAGCAGCACGTATCAAATAGCCACGGAAGATGCCAACCTTTTGTACGACCGAGGGGCTTTAAAGTTCAAAGCGGAGGAAATAGCTCGACAAAGCTACATTTTTAAGAAGAAAAGTGGCTCTCGAGCTGTGAAATTAGAAGGGGAATCAAATCCAAAGAAGGTTAAGTTCAGTCAAGAGGAAAGGGGAAGAAAGATTGCAGAGCTTTCCACTGAAATTGAAATGGTTAAAAAACAGATAACTACGAAGCAGCACATTATAAGCAGGGCCTATGCCATGAAAGAGCTCCAAATATGTGACAAGACCCAAACAGAATTACGAAATCTGATGAGAGAAAAGGGGAAACTTGAAAAACAGCTTGCCGAGTTTTTAAAGAAAGAGTCCAAGAGCAAATGGTACCACAAGCTGAAAAGTAAAAAAGAAAGCACATCTACCAGTGTACAAAAAGTACCCTTACCCCCACAAGATGGTGGTCAGTCCATGGATATCAGGTAATTATTCTCCATGTAAACTACCGTTAGTACTAAAGCGGCTACAGTCTCAGTCAAAGCAACCACATCCACAGTTCAGATCACAGATGACATGCCTGCAACTACGTGGGAAACAGACAAAATTGTAATCTCCACAACGTTGCACAAAACAGGGATATCTGAAGAAGGAAACTTGCAAGAAGATTCAGAACAAAACGAGTGTATGATAACCGGCTCATGTGATATCAGCGACAATCAAGCTATGTCCTCTACAAATATCCCCCAGAATCCTATGGAAAAGGAATATTTTTTATTGTGAAAAGCTCTCATATGCAACAAGTGTATATGAGAGAAGCTCCGCTGAACTCGGATACATGTAATCGTCAACAAGTGATTACTGTGTTAAAGAGAGAAGAAAAGCGAACTTTGACTGATGTCAAAAAACAGAAAGTTACAGAAGGAATAAGAGAGAGTCAGTTTGAGGGTTTAAGTCTGGCTGAATATGTAATTGCAAAGGAATCTAACTGCCACCTTTATCATAAAGACTGCAAACGGGGTTGTCAGGAAATGGTGAATGCTGGGCAAATGGTGCTGAAGAATAAATACGTTACTCTACCCGGATTGTGGAGGTGTGTATTCCCCGATATCAAGTATGACTGTGAAAAAGCACAGCGTCGGCTTTCACAAATGCCTGTAGCATGCATGAGGTTAAGGGAGGGTTGTTTTGTTTTAGAGAAGACGGAAAATGGTCTATATGATGACAAAAAAAGGGACATCTCCGCGAAAAATTTGAATTACCAGGAGATAAAAAGGAACAGATGGATAATTCCATTAATGAATTTACTGACATTATAAACACAGCACCAAACGATGGACAGAGAGAGCGAATGAAACACCTGATGGCGTCATCATATAATATGTCTTCACGTCAAGCAACTAAATTTCACATGTCGAACCTTAGAAAAAGAGCAGAGTAGGTAGTAACTGCCGCCAAAGAAATAATTGGGATCAAGAGTAAGCATATGTACGTTGCTAAGATTGAACAAACTGTTTACTTGCAGTCTATAGGTCGTAGTCCAGATTCCTATTTGTCAAGCAGTAGTTCAGAATCTGAGAATTCTGAAGATGAAGACGATGCAATTTTAGGTGAAGAGGAGAATGTAAGCCCGCTAGATATTCCTCAAAGAGATTCGGACAATTTCTCTTTAGACCTAAAAGACCCAGAAGAGGCTAATAAAGGTCTGCTATTAGAAAACGATGACCAGGAACATCCGTCTTCTATTACTCAGGCTCGAAGTGAAGGGCCGCCATCTCGTAGCAGCAGGGGAGAAAAAGACCTGCCTCATCTAGATGTAAATTCTGTTCTTATACTCGATATTCTTCGTGAGGTGGAGTGGAACTGGTTTTCCTTTGTTGTCCTCTTAGAGCCAAAGTTTGAAAAGCAAGGGTATTCTCAAGAACTGTTCGATCAATTTCTTATTGACTTTGCAACTGCCAAATCTGGGATTATCCAATGATGAATTTAACCTCGTTGAACAATCGCGTGCTGCATACTTATCACAAGTGATACAAAAAGAAGTAAGAATACATGAAATTGTTGAAGAGGTAAACAGTGGTGATGATGATTATTATGGAGGTGATGGTGGTGACAATGTGGCCCATGATGAAAATGAGATTCGTGCAAAGCTGAAGGTGATCAAGGACAAGGGGAAACGAATGGCCAAATCTGAAATCGAGTTAAAGGGTTTGCATGGAAGGCGGAAATCTACGGAGGTAACAAGTTCAGTCCTTGCAAGACATCCCGACATTGGAGAGGTTATGGAGAACATGGTAAAAGAGGCAGACGTGGGGGCAGACAAATGGCGCAGGACTGGAGTTTACACATTTACAGGAGATACTAAAAAGGAGAAACGCATGACATATAAGAAATTACAAGAAAGGCTTTGCTTGCACTACGACGAGAAGTTTAGTCATGGAACAGTGGTCCAGTTGTGCGTTAAGTAATGGTCCGCGTAAGAGGTAGCCAAATATCGACACATTCTTGCAAAAACGACGGTTGGTGTCAAATTTAATCAGATTAAAATACGAGCTTCTAATTGGTGGAATTAGCTTTGAGCGCAGATTTTGAAATCTATATTAAAACTACGAAATATTAAAGCTGTTTTTAGCAATTATTTTGTAACAAGTAACATTATACATCTAAACTCTATCTTCATGTAAATGTTTGAGTATATGCGATATGGGGAACATCTAGAAAATGTTCATTTATTACGACTGCCAGAATCACAACAAGCAATTTGATACTCAAACTGCAATTATCTATTGTTTCTTTATGTCGTATCAAGTTCTTAACTTGCAAAGCTGACGTTTCAGTGATGCTATCTGCGCCTTAAAATATCCATTTCCACTTTCTGATGTCCAATAAACGACAGCGCTAAAGATTATTGTAAAAATCGAACAATTCGCCAACATTCAGTTGATCCGCAAATAGTTCAGGTTCAAATTCGCGAAGTAATCGTACAGGATATTCTCCATCTTCCATTTCAATCTCACAGTCCCCGCTTGAGACGGTATTAAAAGTTTTGACCAGGAAAAGCAGTTCATTTGGTGTTATTTTCATTCCATGTACTTGAATAAGTTTCAGGTCAGAATAGGAGCACAAACAAGCCAGACCCAAAAGAGTGATGTTTGTATTGTGCGAAATATCCAACTGTGTCAGCTCGTTCAAATATTCCTTGCTATGAAATACGAAGTTATCATCAATACGGGGGCAACATGACACATTTAGATATTGCAATTCCGATCCTTTTACTATCTGCTGTAGATGTAAGCTTGAAACATCTGTGCATCCCAGATTTAAGCTGAGAACCCCTCTCAAGATTCGTAAAGGTACAAAGGTATAAAGATGACCGGTCCCATAGATGTCGATTTCTTTGGATTCCTCCAATTGCCTCTCAAATCGTGGAGTTGGTCCCGCATAGACAAGTCTCCACCAAGCCAAACAAGTCGCAGACACCCTCGGTAGATCAGAGGAGTCAAGAAAACAAAAGATGATGTCAGAGGACAATATAGTACATATTTCTTAAAACATATTTTGATTAATATTAGCAATTATTTCTGTTACTATGTGAAGATATTTCTGGAATTTAGGCGTAAACTAGGTTCGACAGGATTTACCTACAGGATTTACCTACAGGAAATCATAACATTCTAGACTAGGGCGGTCCCACACACATAGGTAAAACAACCTTATTTGGAAAGTATCACTTCCTAGTTTTCACCATAAATACAGGAGACCATTATAGCTTTCTCAGAGTATATCCAAGTTCAGGACAGCACATAAGTGGACAGATCGACATACAGCACTCGGGAGAGTTGTTGCGTGAAATGTATTTTGTATTTGTTCAGCACTGGATCAAATAACATCAGGTATGAGACATTACTTTTGTACTCACTAATCTTAGCTAGTAGTTGTAACAATCAGTCCAGTAGTTTGTCCAATAACCCAGTAACATTAGTAGTATTCCTTTTAAGTAGTTTGCTATAGCCTAACCACAGAATTAAGACCTTCATGTAACATTGCTGACTTGACCTTGTAACCTCCATTTAGCTAGACATTTATACATGCCATAGCCATAACCTCAGGGTAATTACCTTTTAACTTGTGACCTATAGTTATGTGGTTTCCATCTCATGACTAACCAGTAAGTAATAAGCCTTCTAGTAACCATAATATAATCATTCTGACTTGTAAACAAACTCACTCTATCATGAGCGTTGATATTGAATTACCAGACTATCATATGACCAGTTAGTGTGATGTCACTTCCTGTTACAGAACCAGAACTACAGTATATAAATAGATTTAGTATCTCTTAGAATATACAAGTTATTCCTCAGATTGCCAATTGATTAGTATTGATTAGTGTTGACTTGTAAATTGTAACACATTTAGTAATTTAGATATTTTCTTTCTTTTCATTAGAACTGTTATATTTGTTCCCGTTTGTTACCGTGTAAAAGCTTGCAAAAGTGATTACTGAATAAAATCAGTTAAACCCAAACTGTATCAATCTTATCCGTTGCTTAAGACCGTTTGGCTGTCTTACATTTTGGTGTCAGAAGTGGGATTGATACAATTACTGGGTAACTGAATTTATTTAAAAAAAACGGGAACGATATAACAAGATGACCACCGCAGAGCAAATGGGTGAGCTATCAAACAGACTGAAGGAGTTGGAGACCTTACTCGCACAGCAGGGAGGAGCACAGGCCACCCCACCAAATACAATAAAGGTGACAGTCCCAAGGGAGCGGAAGTTACAGAAGTATTCTGGCGAACGAGATGATAAAAAGCTAGAAGATTGGATTGGTGATGCCACCAGGGCCATCGATGGAAAAACTGATGCAGACGCCGTGGACTACCTTGTATACCACCTCGAGGGGGCAGCTAAGGACGAAGTCCGACTCCGACCAGCAACAGAGTGGAATACCCCTGCCCTAGTAATGAAAATCCTCAGAGCCTGTTTCAGTGAGCAACTAACTGAGACTCAGGCAATGAGGAAATTTTTTGAACGAAGGCAGGGTGACCGCGAATCAACCACCGACTACGCACACGCCATCATGGTGCTCTTGTCTCGAGTGGAGCAGCTGAGCGTTGACCCACTACCAGGGAAAGACCGCCTCCTGAGAGACCAGTTCGTGGAAAGTCTCAACAATGTGCAGCTGCGGCGAGACACCAAGCGTTGGGTCAGGGACCACCCTGAGGCCACCTTTCAACAAGTACGTGAAGAGGTCCAGGGATGGTTGAACGAGGACAACACTCCTGCTAGGAGAGCGCCTGTCAGGGAAGTTAAAGCAGAAGGTGATGAGGTAACTCTCTGTGGTGAGGGCAGGAATACATCGGCCTACCAGAAAATCATTGCCGATCTGGTTGCTGGCCAGAAGACCCTAGCAGAAGGTCTACAAAAACAACAGGAGGCCCTGGAGCGTCTCTCAAACCAATTAGAAAAGAGAACTCAACAAGGAGTCGAGTGCTACGGCTGTGGAAAATATGGACATTTCCAACGAAACTGCCCACAGGGGAGGAGACGCCCAAACAGGGACACAAGGAACAACAACCCTCCTCAACCGCCACAGCAGCCAGCTTTAAGGTGACTCCAACATAATTGCGAGTGCATTCTGTGATTTTTTAAACTCGCTCGTATCGCGTCAAAAACACTCGGATATTTCTGCATTTAACACATGTAATAACTCAAACATGTAGGCTGTTAAGGGTGTATTCAAAATTTTATTTTTCAGTCGCGTTTGCCGTTACGGGCCGATTTTCTAACAGTGGTTTTTCATAATATTGTCCTCCTGTTCGCTCAAAAATCGTACGATTTCTACGAAACTTCAGATTCTTGTTAAATAGATTGTCATAATTTTGTCTGCCGGGTTTTAAAAAAAATCTCTCGACTGCAAGTTGCGCGGCATAATTTTGATGGTCAGTTTTTAGGCCGCGCAACTTGCAGTCGAGAGATTTTTTTTTTAAACCCGGCAGACAAAATTATGACAATCTATTTAACAAGAATCTGAAGATTCGTAGAAATCGTACGATTTTTGAGCGAACAGGAGGACAATATTATGAAAAACCACTGTTAGAAAATCGGCCCGTAACGGCAAACGCGACTGAAAAATAAAATTTTGAATACACCCTTAAAAGCCTACATGTTTGAGTTATTATATGTGTTAAATGCAGAAATATCCGAGTGTTTTTGACGCGATACGAGCGAGTTTAAAATATCACAGAATGCACTCGCAATTATGTTGGAGTCACCTTAAACGGGAACTCTCCACAGCAGTGAGCCATGCCGTGGAGAATCACAAGGGCTCAACCTCTCTAAATGCTGACGACCCTGGATTACAAGGAATTGTAGGGGAAACCCCAACCATAGTTGTGCAGATGGGAGATGTAGAAGTGGAGTGCCTGATGGACACGGGTTCGGCAGTGTCACTTGTGACAGAAACATTCTACAAGGAGAAGTTGCAGCCCAAAGGGGAGGACGTGCAGGATATTGGAGGAATGCTGAAGCTTACTGCAGCTAATGGCCTGGAAATCCCCTACATAGGGTTCATTGAATTGGATGTTCTAGTTGAAGGACAAACAATACCTAAGTGTGGAATACTTGTCTTAAAGGACACTCCAGCTATTACGGAACACAGGAAAGTTTTACCAGGACTGCTTGGCACCAATGTACTGGCACGAGTACCTAAATTTGCAGAGAACTATTAAACTCAAGGAGAGAAACAATGAACACTGTATATGAATCAAAGAAAACTGGATTTGTTAAAGTTGCGGGATCAAGCTGTATTTGTGTCCCATCTTACTCAGTAACTGATGTGACTGTTACGGGCCCAAAGTGTGGCCCTAACTCACTGGTCGAGCCACTGGGGGTACCTGTAGCAGGTAGCCTCCAAGTCGCTAACACGTTAGTCAAAGCTACCAGGACTTGCTACGCAATTCAGGTGTCAAACCACACCTCAAAGGATGTATGGCTGAAGCCGCGTACTCGTCTTGGAACAATTAAAGGAGTGGAGCATGTAACTTGTGGAGAGCAGCTGCTGTTCGACGTGAAGTGCAACGAGGTGATAGTGTCTTGCCCTCTGAGTGCGGACTACCAGAAGACACCCTCAGGGGGGACTGGTAATACTGCAAACACTCAGAGCAGGGAGGAACTCCCAACTGGAATCACTCTTGACAACTTTCAAGGAACTGAAGCTGAGAGAGAGAAAGCTCTTAAGTTAATTGCCACCTATGCTGACGTGTTCGCGCAAGAAGGGGGGAGAGAATGGTTGTACCCCAACAGTACAGCACCGCATTCAGACTGTTGACGATGTACCAGTGAGTCAACGCCACCGAAGGATTCCACCAAATCTGTTTGGGGAAGTTAAGCAACACTTACAGGAACTGTTACAAAAAGGAGTAATTAAACCAAGTCAAAGTGACTATGCATCACCCATCGTTCTGGTCAGGAAGAAGTCTGGTGCCCTGAGGATGTGTGTGGACTACAGGCAGCTCAACGCAAAGACAAGACGGGATGCATACCCACTACCGAGGATTGATGAGTCTCTGGATGCACTGGGGGGTGCGAAGCATTTCTCAACAATTGATCTGGCATCAGCGTACAACCAAGTCGAAGTGGAACCAGCGGACCGTCACAAGACAGCATTCACAACCCCAATGGGCTTGTTCGAGTATACCCGTATGCCGTTCGGATTGAACAACTCACCAGCCACCTTCCAAAGACTGATGCAGAACATCTTCAGGGATGACCTGCTGCAGATACTCCTAGTGTACTTGGATGACATCATCGTCTATAGCTCCAACGTCGCAGAACACCTTGGAAGGCTAGAACATGTGTTTCAGAAGTTAAGGGAGCATGGACTAAAGATTGAGCCAAAGAAATGTAGTTTCTTCAAAACCAAGGTTAACTACCTTGGACATGTGGTGTCGGCTGAAGGCATAGAGACTGACCCTGCAAAAACAGAAGTTGTTGCTAACTGGACAGTCCCAAAGACGCTCAAGGAAGTTCGATCCTTCCTTGGGTTTGCATCATACTATAGAAGATTCGTCCCTGAATTTGCAAAGACCGCCAAACCACTGCATGCACTAGTAGCTAAGCTCAGTGAAGGAGGAAAAGTTGGAAGAAGGAGAAATAAAGCCATCAACGATGAATGGAATGCAGATTGTCAGAAGGCATTTGAGGAAATAAAGACTGCTCTCACCAACCCACCAACCTTGGCTTATCCTGTCTTCACCGAGCCATTCATTCTAGAGACAGATGCATCAAACGATGGACTCGGGGCAGTACTGTCACAAACACAGGATGGCAGGAAGAGAGTGATTGCTTACGCAAGTCGTGGTCTTCGTGGAGCGGAAAAGAATATGGACAACTACTCTTCATTGAAGCTTGAGTTGCTAGCACTAAAGTGGGCCATCACAGACAAGTTCAGGGAGTACTTAATTGGCTCCAAGTTCACTGTCTACACGGACAACAACCCACTGACATACCTAAAGTCAAAGAGCAAATTAAAAGCCATCGAGCAGCGATGGGTATCGGAACTAGCAAGCTTTGATTTTGACATAAAGTACAGAGCAGGACAACACAACCAGAATGCTGATGCCCTAAGTCGTCTAAGAAGAGATGTTGAAGGTGAATGGACAACCGACGAGGTACAAGCAGTACTCGCCTCATCACAGGAGTCCACCACCATGCCACAGGAGGCCCGAGTAGAATTGCTTCAAGCCGCAGTGTTCCTTGCAGATAGCAGTCCAGCACATGGACACCGATTGCTATCAGAATTGAATGAGAGTGCGACATCACTTCCTACGTGGGACTCCAAACATCTGCAAGACTTACAAGAGAGGGATCCATCTATTGGCCGCCTGATACACTACCGAGCACTTGGCCGGAGGCCTACAAGGAGAGAGCGTGCCAATGAAATGAGGAAAGCCATGCAACTTGTGTCAAAGTGGAGTACAATTGCTGAGGAAAAAGGAATCCTGTACAGGAAAGTTACAGAGAATGACCGAGAAGAATACAAACAGCTTCTACTGCCACAGAGTTTGCAAAAAGAGTTCCTGGAAGGGATCCACGATCAATGCGGCCACCAGGGAGCCGAGAGAACCGAAAAGCTTGCCCGAGCAAGATGTTGGTGGCCTGGTATACATCAAGATATCAAGCAGTACATCTCCAAGTGTGAACGCTGCATAGTGGCCAAAGGACCGTACCTTCCAGTAAGGACACCCATGGGGAGTATTCTAACCACAAAGCCCTTAGAAGTACTTGCAATGGACTTCACCCAACTGGAGCCAGCAACAGATGGCAGAGAAAATGTGCTTGTCCTCACCGATGTATTCACAAAATTTACAGTGGCAATACCCACGAGGGATCAGAAAGCGGAAACAGTGGTCAAGACCTTAATAAAGGAGTGGTTCCTCGTCTATGGGGTACCCAGACGAATTCAATCAGACCAAGGCCGATCATTTGAGGCTGAAATTGTGAAAGAACTGTGCAGCCTGTATGGTATCAAGAAGTCAAGAACCCCCTACCATCCCCAAGGCAATGGACAGTGCGAGCGTTTTAACAGGACCCTGCATGACCTAGTTCGCACCCTTCCTCCAAACAAGAAGCGCAGATGGCCTGAACATCTGAGAGAGTTGTGCTATGCCTACAATGCAACTCCACACCCAACCACAGGGTATTCTCCATACTACCTACTAATGGGGTTCGATCCAAAACTACCAGTGGACCAGTTGCTACCTCAAAGCTCAGAATCTACAGACACAGAAACTGACAACTGGCTAACAAGGCACCAGAACCGCCTCAGAGAAGCACACCAAAGGGCAAGGGGACACCTAGAAGCAGAAGCCATAATGCGCAAGAAACAGTTTGACAGCAAGCGGCATGTTAAACCAGCCCCAATTGCCATTGGAGAACGAGTCTACCTAAGAAATCACTCGGTACGTGGCCGAAACAAGATCCAAGACAAATGGACAGACAAAGTTTACAAGGTGATTAGCGTCCGGGATAATGTCTATCAAGTAGAACCAGCTGATGGGAGTGGAAAAATGAAAACTGTGAATAGAAGTGAAGTGCAAATTTGCCCCAAGCCTACACTGTTGCCACAACAACGACAAAGGCAGCAGAGAGCGACCAACAGGACACAAGACAACGAATCATCTGCTGATGACCTTTCTGATGACGAGGATGGTGTAACAATTGATGTGAGGACTGCTACCGCACCAGGACTCAATAGATCACACCACCCTGTAGAACAACAACCAAGCCCACAACCAAGCTCACCAATTCGCCGTTCAACTCGCGGCACTAAAGGACAGCACAGCAATCCTTTCCATCAACCAAGACCAGCTACCAATCATTGAGAAAACAGCTTGTTCGAGGACGAGACAAGTAAAAGAAGGGAGGAATGTCAGAGGACAATATAGTACATATTTCTTAAAACATATTTTGATTAATATTAGCAATTATTTCTGTTTTTTTTTTTTTTTTTTTTTTTTTTTTTTTTTTTTTTTTCAATCAACGTTTATTTTCGTTACTAGAATATTACATTTTCTTTTTTGTATATGATAATAATAATGATACGTGCATGATATTTTACAATACAATATAGTCTAATATAGCTAGGTTATTTATTACAATGGATTTGAGCTAAAGTATTTAATTATTTTCTCCCATTTTATTTCTGTTACTATGTGAAGATATTTCTGGAATTTAGGCGTAAACTAGGTTCGACAGGATTTACCTACAGGATTTACCTACAGGAAATTATAACATTCTAGACTAGGGCGGTCCCACACACACAGGTAAAACAACCTTATTTGGAAAGTATCACTTCCTAGTTTTCACCATAAATACAGGAGACCATTATAGCTTTCTCAGAGTATATCCAAGTTCAGGACAGCACATAAGTGGACAGATCGACATACAGCACTCGGGAGAGTTGTTGCGTGAAATGTATTTTGTATTTGTTCAGCACTGGATCAAATAACATCAGGTATGAGACATTACTTTTGTACTCACTAATCTTAGCTAGTAGTTGTAACAATCAGTCCAGTAAAATTACCTTTTAACTTGTGACCTATAGTTATGTGGTTTCCATCTCATGACTAACCAGTAAGTAATAAGCCTTCTAGTAACCATAATATAATCATTCTGACTTGTAAACAAACTCACTCTATCATGAGCGTTGATATTGAATTACCAGACTATCATATGACCAGTTAGTGTGATGTCACTTCCTGTTACAGAACCAGAACTACAGTATATAAATAGATTTAGTATCTCTTAGAATATACAAGTTATTCCTCAGATTGCCAATTGATTAGTATTGATTAGTGTTGACTTGTAAATTGTAACACATTTAGTAATTTAGATATTTTCTTTCTTTTCATTAGAACTGTTATATTTGTTCCCGTTTGTTACCGTGTAAAAGCTTGCAAAAGTGATTACTGAATAAAATCAGTTAAACCCAAACTGTATCAATCTTATCCGTTGCTTAAGACCGTTTGGCTGTCTTACATTTTGGTGTCAGAAGTGGGATTGATACAATTACTGGGTAACTGAATTTATTTAAAAAAAACGGGAACGATATAACAAGATGACCACATTTAGTAATTTAGATATTTTCTTTCTTTTCATTAGAACTGTTATATTTGTTCCCGTTTGTTACCGTGTAAAAGCTTGCAAAAGTGATTACTGAATAAAATCAGTTAAACCCAAACTGTATCAATCTTATCCATTGCTTAAGACCGTTTGGCTGTCTTACAATGAGATACCATAAATGTGAATTCACGTCCATGATTTTGGAACTTGTGGTGGTCACGCACGCAGTAGAAAACTGCCCCTAAGATTTGACATTCACTAGTCAAACTCACACCTTTCCCTTCCGTTTTGGTGAAAAAGGCCTTTGTACTGTATATGCAAATCCATGTCTGGAAACAGGGAATATACAGTGTACTATATGTCTCAGATTACTACACGAGAAGAAGCATTTGACGTTGCAGCCAGTCGCATCTGTGACGATAGTTGCATGCCGGAGTGAAGCCACAAGGTTCATAGATTTAGGTCATGGAGCCAATTCAAAGGTGAGTAGAGTAATCCATTGAACATTTCAGTAAATATGTTCCAAGATATAACTTCAAACACAACTTTTTTACAGAAACAAACGAAGTGCAAGCCCGGTTCTAAGCGTCTGTGAGGACCATGCGGTCAAGCATGCTAGATGCACAACTGTAAGTTTGATTCAAGATCGACCACCCAAATCTATAAAGCTAGACTTATCCCTGGACTTATCCCTGGGACGACTTATATCCAGTAGCTCCATTAGCCGAAAGTCAAGCTCTAATTGCAATTTAGTACGTTTTTTAACGGACGCGCAATATTTCTGGTAATGGTTCGTGTTCACCTCAGTTTGGAAACGTATGCTAGCCCTGTTATTTCGAACCACCCGTAACTTCAAACTGGTAAAGTGGTTCTCTTCTCCATCTTACCAATGACTTTGGACATAGACGCGCGTTCTTCTTGTAAGGATTTTGTGGGCACTTCTTAACTTTTGCATTGATTGTAGTACAGTAAAGAAATAAGGCCGATGGTTTGCAAGGACTTTATGTCATGTTTTCCATAACATTTCAGTGACCATGCAACAAAGATTTGAAAGGTCTGAAAGCGTTGTAAGCTAAAATGATTTACTAAGGGTGCGTTTATATGAAAATCGAGATCAAATTTGAACGACTTAAAGGAGCACTCTCACAGGTAATGCATTGCGCGCCGTGTTATTGTTTACATACGGGATACTACTTAGATTTGACAAGAACGCACGTGAAAGGTACACGTGAAAAGTTCGCCTTTCGAATTCCGATACGGATCAGCAATGGCAACTCCGGAGTTCTCCAGAGAAACTCATAAGTAGAAATCCGCCATTTTCGTATCATACGAAAATGGCGCTGAGGGGTTCAAGGCGCGCAATGCATTACCTGTGAGAGTGCTCCTTTAAGTCATCCCAGAATGTAAATATTCTTTTGCAATCGTCCCAGGCCGGAGTCATCTCGCCCTAAAATTGTGCAAACAGCAAGAGACAAATAGCCGACTTTCGATATATGCTTCACTTCACTAGTTGCGTACAATAGTTTCGGAGCTGGGGCGGATCCAAGGGGGGTTGGGGGCATGGGGGGCCGGTGCCCCCCCCTTTGAGTTGGGCCCGATACATATTCGCCCACGTTTCCCCACCATTTGATGCCCAGAATGGATGGAAATTGCATTTTCGAGCTTCTAGATTTCAAAATGTTCTGGGGGGCATGCCCCCACACCCCCAAGAAGAAGGGGCCTTGTGGCCCTTTAGTGGTGCACCCCTCTCTCAAAATCTCTAGATCCCCTGCGGAGCGAGGCTCGAAAGTGGTATATTGCCAGACACAGAGGTGAAACTCATCCCGGGATGAAATCAGTTTCTTATGTAAAAGCACCCCAAATTAAAATAGCAATACCCAAAACTATATCTAACCTTTCTGTTCTCAAACATTCATTTTTCAGACCAGCGCACTCAGAGCACTATATGGGAAGATGGCTACAAGTCACAAAAAACTAACAAGTTTCATGTTTTGGAATAATGGCGAAACAATAGAACAGATTGCGCAAAAACAAAGGGTTGCCGAGGCAACGGCCGAAGTTTATATTATCGACATGCTAGCCCAAGGTTCTGGCAGTTAGGACGATTACAAGAAGATATTAGAAGATCTGGCGATTCATAGAGTTGCGTTTGAAGAAATCAATAATCAGATTTCTAAAAGTGGAATAACGCTACGAGAGATAAAGGATGCCACTGATTTTCGATATAATCAAACTAGGGCTGTGAATGCAGTCAGCATTCACGATTTTGCAATGTAGAACAAGTATCAACATAAGCTTACTCTACGAACAATGTACATCTGTTTCTGTTGAATATCTTTTAGATTCATTATCTTGTATTATATTCAAATTTATCCCAAATCATAGAAAATACAACCAATAAGAGCAGAATTATAATAAATTAAAGGCTTTAAAAGTTTTAACAAGTGTTCGAAACGTTTTCGACCATTGGGTCATCTTCATATTCAGTGAAGATGACCCCAATGACTGAAGATGACCCAATGGTCGAAAACGTTTTGAGCACTTGTTAAAACTTTTAAAGCCTTTTATTTATTACAAATTTACAGCAATCACATTATGTACAAGAGCAGAATTGATGTTGCATATTCGGTGGTATTCCACTCTCCCTTCCCATCATACCTTGACTTTATCATGGATATAGTAGAATTGACCGAATTCTGACGATTGGAGATCATGGACAAGTATCTAGTGCATGACTCATGCAATGTTCCAGACATCTGGAATGGATCTGAACCTAACATAATAATTGAACATACATATACTTGCATTAGCAACAGCAATAATAATAAATACATTTTTCTTCTAAACAAAGCCCCTTCAAAGTGTGTGTATGTGTGACATAGGTCAAGTCCTAGTCACTTCCGGTTTTAGCTAATTTGAGAGTCGCACGCGGTAGTTGACCGGCGTAAGATGCTTAAAGATGATTCTGAAATGATTCAAGTAATAACATGCCTTTGATTCTCCTAAAGTAATTCCTGGACAAGGTATTGTGTTTATAACTTTCCTTTTAGCTTATATACGTATATTCTTAGTGATTTCAAGCTGTTATTTAGTCCTGAAAGTCATTAGACTACGATTAGCGTCATTTAGATACTCAAAGTAACATAGTATTTCTGCATTATATCCCTAGTTTTACGGTCTTTATGGTCATAGAATCAAGCTAGTAAAGAAGATAAGACTTGCTAAGTCAAAGCTGACAGACCTGTAATTAGTCCAGATAATAAAGAATAAAGATTGCTTTTGTAAAGGTCACAGTATGAATGATGCAAGAACCAAACACTAAAAGCATGAAATAGTACCAAATCTAAATAGTACTAGAGTGATTCCAATAAACCTGGGCATTACTAACTACACCATTACACACTATCAGACACTCACTCTTATTTCTTCACTCTATTTAGTACTATTTAGTTAGTACTGTTTCAGGCTTTTAGTGTTTGTAGTCTATTATTTATTTCATATATTTTATACACTGCTCTACTGCGACAGACAAATATTTAAGGAATCCATTATTACTCTAACACTGACATTCAACATTCAACAGAGGAAGTATCCCCTATGTACATTTAAATGTACGTTTAAATGTACATTTAAACAGAGTGACAACAATAAACCATTATTACAATAAATTATTATTAATAAACAACAAAAAACATTTACCTCCTTAGCAAATTTGGTCTTGAGGTATAGTTGTAAATCTCTGATCTTGTGTGGAATATCATTCAATCCTTGTACTGTAGTATTGGATGTCATTTCCTCTACCATGGCTTTCAAGCTGTCAAATTTGAATACTCATAGTCCTCGCATAAGTTACAGAGTCCTGCCAGCAAGGAGTTGCTTCTGTAGTTTAATGGAACATGTGAATAGATAAATGTCCGCTTCACACCATCTGGAAATTCTAGCAGATATTGCTGGATGAGGCCATTGATGGAATCCTGCCAGTATCTCACAGGACATTCTTCACCATCGATAACTACACTTCTGCATGATGATGGCCTAGAAATATTGTCACGTAACAGAAAATCTGCTAGACCATCAAGTACTTCTTGGGTTACACATTGGCGTGTGAACTTAAGAGATGCTGGTGGAACTCCTCCTCTGCCAAACAGAATGCAGCGAACTCTTGCAGCAGTAACTGTACCCTTGGAACACTCAAACAGCTTTGTAAGGAATGTCTGGGGTAGTCAGTGGCTACAATTGACAGTAACCTCCGTTTTTCAGCAGCAAAGGTGTTGATCCTTCCCATTTTTCTCGCTGCGTCTGTTCGACTCTTTGAATCCTGCGGTGTTGCTCCTTCAAATGCAATGCAACTACCATGCTTCGATCTAGAAATCTTGATAGGCTGTTTTAGCTTCTTCCCTTTTTTCCATATGGTAATGTTATTTTCCCTTTCCTTACAAGCTTTATATTCTCTGGCAAGTGCTTGCAAAAATGTGTCATCTGTTTCATGATCTTTTTCAACTGCCATGTCATAACTTCCAAAGCTTTGCTTCCATTTCCGTGAGCTCATCAAATCACCTATTAATAAGTTCAGTGCATCTTCATCATGATGTACACTGGTTTGAAGCATGCTGAAAATGTTTTCGAAAATTGATGCACAAATCTCACTTTTCATTCTATACTCATAATTCTGATAAGGAAGTCGAGGTAGCAGTGAATCAACTTGTGTAGCCTCATCTTTACTGGTTGATTCATTTTCCAGACAGTCAGCATCAGCTTCAGTGTAATTTTCCACTAACGAATTATTGGAGTTATCCTATAAAGGTAATTGAAAAAAGGTTATTTGCATGCACATGTTAGTGATTATGCCCTTGAGGGCTCATCATATTATTATTACTATTATTTTAATCAACCCATTGGAATTGAGTAACAATAATAATTACAATCATTCAATCACTAATTGTATATTTAACAAATCGAACATGGTTTTCCATTGTCTGTACTCTTACGGTCAACGGATGATGCCATAAAATGTTCAAAACTCAAGTGGAGTTGAGTCAAGTAGCGAGTTGTTCCACTTGAGTTTTGAACATTTTATGGCGTCATCCGTTGTCCATAAGAGTACAGACAATGGAAAACCATGTTCGATTTTTTTACAACAATATTTACTCAGGAAAAGGCTCCCAAAATGACAAATAAATTTGAAAGAAAAACTGATTCAAACGCTTGCTGGTTCCATGCGCGAGCGAAACGTCATTCTATGTCGACAATGGCTCTTATCCAATCAGCGTGCAAGAAATTTGACAAGTAGTGTTCTAAAAATAGAAGTCTAATACAATGGAGTTGAGTTGCTATAGTGATGGATAGTTTCAATCAAAACATCGAAACAAAGACCTTGAAGGAAGAGATGTTTGAATGTGATTGAAACTAGCTAAGTCAATAGCCCATAAATGTTGGGTTCAAGTTATGACCAAACATGTAGGCACACATTCTCTAAGGTTTGCAATGTAATCTACAATGTAGTTGTTCTCAACATGTTCTACATGCTAGAGAAGGTAACTACAATACTTTTAAATTTGTGATCTTATATATGTACCTGGCTAACATGCTCTTGGAGGGAAGACTCTGGATAGCTACAACTCACAGCTGAGAGTACGGACTCACTTTGGCAAGAGTCATCTTTATCATGGACTACTGGAGTTCGACATTCCTCTAGAACTGACTCAGTGGAATTAATATGTGGAGGAGAATATAATGTATAAATTTATTATCCAATATTGGTTACAGATAAGTTTATATTATAATGATTAGGGACTCCAAGGACCCGATTTATACATTACATGGCAAGTTTCTCGGTTTTGTATAATGGGTTGAGACTCACCTGCACATGGTGTTCGTGTATCTTGGTTGAATCCTGCTTGTTGTTTGTGCTCAAATTCTAGCGAAAAAATATTATAATAAAGTTTAAGATAAGAAAAAGCTTGATCATATAAAAAGAAGAAAACAACTGTCACAGAAGCTAAGATTGAGAAAGACAAAGCTAAAGTAGTAAATAGCACTTCAATCTTGATATGTTAGTGATCGTGATAAAAGCGGGGATAAAAGCTTACCTGCAGTTTGTTGTAAGATGTTTGAAGTTTGATTCGGTCTCGACATAATACACATATCTTCCTTTTTCTATTATTGTGGCGTCCGTCCATGTCTATTCCACAAAACTGTTTCTCTGCAGCTGTAGATACACGAAGGTCTGTGTCCGCGCACACATGTCCCCATTCTGAATGATGCGGACAGCAACACGAGGCCGGCGGAGGCATAAATACAGTAAAAATAGAAGCTGTGACTGTAGACTTGTTGGTATATTAGAAGAAGAACGTTTAAGGATCAAATTTTGTTGGATCTGCACCAGATAAAGCCGATAAAATGAAGTCAAATGACCAATATACGAGAATGTGTGAACTTTCAAAATGGCGTATCTCTGAAGTTCTTCACCAGTGAACCGATGAGACGCTCTCGGCACCAGTTCCCCATATCGTACAAGGTTCGAATTTGGCAAACACAAAGGAAATGAGACTGGGATCGAAATAAAATTAAAAAAATTCAGAAAAAAATTATTAAATCACCGTTTTTTTAAGATTTTTTGTATTTCGACCAATCAGAGCAAAGCATTTCTGTTTCCTGATCCAATTATATTTTGACGTGTTTTGCATGCCATGCATAATTGGTGCCTACCTCTTACGTGGACCATTACTTAATTGCAATAAACGAAGATTGTCAAGTAAACGTTACAAAGGAGTTGCGAACATCATATACCAACGGCCGAGAAAAGGATTTAGTCTAAAGTTCAATCCTGACGCTAAATGGAGTCGTAGCCTTTACAAGAGTTTGGATAAACTCCAAATAGATGGAAAACATATTCTTATGTTAAATAGAGATGACCAGGCAGGGTTCCGTTTAGACTCAACGTTCACTCATAAGAACACACCATCCCTAAATGTTGATAGTCCAACTGTTACTACTCATACAGATTTCCTTAACAAACACCAGACACAGCTTCAGACAACCAGCTACAACTTCACAAAAACCGAAACTACAAGTGAAGTGTGTGTTGGAGTTGTGAAGGCTTCAGGAGTACACCAAAAGAATCCACCCCAACATGCTGCAGACCTGGAAAAGCTTCAAACCATGGAACTTTGAAACCCAGTTTTTTTTCAAGACTCAGGAAATGTGAAGGAAATAGAATGTATCCGTGTTGATGGAGCTTCAGACGAGGGGCCATGTCACTCAGAAGTTCAATTCCTTTGGACGGAGGCACTTCAATCACCCCACACAAGTAACGCTAGTGACCACCAGATCAAGTGGTGGTAGCTTCCTTAACCGCGTTGAACTTCAGAACGGTTGTTTGAGTCGGGGCCACTCCAACTTGTTCATACCATCAACCTTATGTGGAGACCCGTATGACTAAAAGGGCCAGTTCGATGAGACAAAACATTGTGCTAACATGGAAGCAGCTATAACGCAGTACATTGAACGGGTTGATGGTAGTCCTTGTATGGGGACGACCATAAGGTTACATAAAGGGGCCAGTGAACATCTTTTCTTGGACAGAAGAAGCCGCTTGCTTGTTTTTCTTAAAGGCAGCACAAAGGAAAAAGCAGAGCTGAGAAAGCAACATCCAAGCAGGGCTCGAAATAGAAAAAAAAAAATGGCCAGTCAGTTTTTTATTTTTTTGGCAGGGCAAATACATTTTGGCCTGCCATTTAGTATTTTTGACCTGCCACAAATATACGAACCAAAATGTGCATTTTTCACCTTTTTAGTAGCAAACACATTGTTAGGCCATGCCAAGCGAAAAGAGACTTGCAGTATGCAGTACACAAAGCAAGTAAAGTGTAATCATACATTGAAGAATGATCATGCCTGATTACAAAATCTTCAACTGTAATCATACATTGTGGTCATAGTTTTCAGGCCACTGACTGTCATTGCGACTCACTGTAGAGAGTGAAATGGGTTAATTTTACTGACTTGTAACTACAATGTACTCTCATTATCAACATTATTTTTTGCTATTTAAGAAGAAACACCAATGAAGAATTAAACATCAAGGTACTCAACAAGAACATGCACCATATAAGTCTTACTGATGTGCTAATTGATGCAAAAATCGAGCGAAAAAATTTAACAACTCAACTAGAGTTTTGTGGTGTCTTTCTTTGAAAATGAATGCTATATTTTGTAACAATGAATCCCGTTATATTACAAGAGAACACCGCTGACCTGATGACCTGCACCTGCACTGGCTGCATTTGCACGCACGTACACTACCACATTTGCGCTGCTGTATTCAGTTTATTTGCCGATATTTATATTAAAGCTTAATATAGATCGACTGTTCACGGAAAGGACTAGCGAATAAAGGAAAATGGTAAGCAAACAAAGGAAAACAATAAACTAGAGTGGAGCAATATTTCCCCTGCCATTTTATTTTCCATTTGGCAGTTCTAATTTTTTTCGCCTGCCAGTAGTAAAATTTGACCTGCATTTTGGCCATTGGCAGGCCGCTATTTCGAGCACTGCCAAGTGAATATCAATATTTCGAAAAAGTGTGGAAAGTGAGACAAAATCATTTGGATCACAATCTTCCAATAAACTATATATTCCTGCTTCGATGCTGTGGAAAGGAAGGCTGTCTTCATCCTCTGTGTCAAACACATTGTACTCAACGTGAAAACCGTGTCAACGCAAATCAAGCGGCAACTGTAAAGGGCATTTTTTGCATTTGCGGAAAACCTGAGGGAGGATGTTGAAGCTTCGATTTGACTCGTACATTACCTCCTCGACACACTTACTCACAATAGCATCTACTTCCTGTCCTCTCAATAAGCCAGTTCACGCTGTCGGCCGCCATTTTGAATTGGGGCAAACTCGGCAAAATTGATAGAAATCTGGGTCACTTTGACTTGCCGTAACTCCACTCGATTTCGTTGGATTTTCAAAATTTAAACTTCGATAATCAGCAGGCATGCATATGAGTTGTTGGAGTAAAAAGTTTTTTTAAAAACTTACCATTTTAGAAAAGATGTGTTCTTTGTTATTGATGTCCTATAATATGATGGGTATTGGAAGGCTACAAATCGAGAAAAAAAGTTTTTTTTTTCAAAATAAAACGTTTGGCACATGAATATGAAAATTTTTAAGATTCATTCGTGAAAAGAAGATTGACTCGTAAAAGGTACCGGTTAAAACACCTACATTGGTCTTATTTTTACTCCAACAACTCATATGCATGCCTGCTGATTATCGAAGTTTAAATTTTGAAAATCCAACGAAATCGAGTGGAGTTACGGCAAGTCAAAGTGATCCAGATTTCTATCAATTTTGCCGCGTTTGCCCCAATTCAAAATGGCGGCCGACAGCGTGAACTGGCTTATTGCTTTATGTTTTTGTTTGAACAAAATAACCTGAAGTTTCTTTCTGAAAAGCCCCTTGTTACCTACAATGTACCTCTGGAAAAGCTTCATGTAGATATTTTGAGATTTCTCTGTTAGTGTTGTTATTCTTCACCATTTCAACTATGACTAGTGTGCTAGTTGACTTCAATGTACTCCATGTTTATGTTATCAACACTGTTGAAGCGGATCGATAGATTACCGCCTTATTCAGAACTATTGAGAAATATACTCAAGTTTTTTTTTTTTAAATAGCAGGATTTTTTCTTTTTTGTGCAAATAAATGGAAACCTAAAAAAGGCCAGCTTTTATGAAATTCTTCCGAACACTGGGAGTGAAAAAAAAGATAGACATGTTTCCGTTTTACTCATTAAATGGAACAGAAAATTGTTCAGCTTTTTCAAGATTCTTCTGAAAGCTGGAAGTGAAAAATACTGAAGTTTAAAAAAAAAAAAGATCGACATTTTTCCATTTCATGCAGTTAAATGGAAACCAAAAAAGGTTCAGCTTTTTTAATATTCTTCTGCACTCTAGAATCGAAAACTAGAAAATTCTCGTTTTTCGTGCTTCTAATTACGAGTTTTATGGTAAAAGTAGAATTGCCGAAAGTTGCCACTGATTTTGGAGGCAACTCTTGTCCAACAAAGGTTTTAATACAAAATTTCGATTTTTGAAAATTCATATCTTCGCAATTTGTGAAGCGATCTTTCCCAAGCTTCACATTTTTACTAATTTCAACAAGCTCTTTCCAGCTATGATAATCATTTGTTTGTCCTATGAGTTTTGAAATTACACGATAAACCCTCATTATTAGCCTCCTCCACAGGCAACGCCGGAAAGCGAGGCCGAAGGCCGAGAATGGGATCACTGTGCGAGGCTGAAGGCCGAGAGGGACTGGGTCCCTAGGAAAAAAACAAGGAGTTGCCTGCCAAATCCAGACAAGGTTATGTCTTTCTGCGCAAGTGACCACACGCATGTAAATCCAATTCATGTAGGGGACAGTGGGGGAATTGTGTGCGATAAAAATGATTATTACCAGGACGTGAGTGTTTGTTGACGTCTAGTGACAGCATATTGATTCAAGCACTCGAACTCACCAAAATCTCATCCAGATTTCTTCCTCTGGTTCAGAAAACTCCAATAATTTCGGACCTTCTAGTTTAGAAGCTGCCTGTACTTACTGCCATAACTTTTGAAAATTTCTGATATTTTGATATCGGGCTTAGGATTCTTTTAATTTTGAACTAAGATTTAATTTTACAGTAAATACGAACATGAATGTATCGATCGTCGTCCAACACATCCTCGGAAACCCAGGGGCTTTTGATCGCTGTTGGATTCAATTTCTTTGCACTACACTCAAACTACACTCAGCCTGCATGTAACGTAAACAAAAGACTGTATAACAAAGGCAAAACTACACTCAGATTACACTCAGACTACACTCAGAGTCCACGCAGAGTCCACGCAGACTCCACGCAGACTCCACGCAGACTCCACGCAGACTCCACGCAAAAAAATGCTAACATACTTCTAAGCAGTACTGTATATGGAAAAGGCAAATTCCAAAATGGGGGATTGAAAAGTGAAAGCATATTGTGGTCTATCTGTGGTGGATTCCAGGACTAAGCCTGTTTTGGCAACTTTCGACTTGTCTATGTCTATGTAAATAATGCCGTACAATGTTTTGACTATAGGTTAAGGTGGTAAAAGACTTTTAAAAACTCCATAAAGCGGGAAATGCTGTCTGCAAATTTTAATTTAATTTAATTTTAATGATGGGCCATGAGATCGATGTTATGAAAATTCAGAAAGTTACAATTTTTCAAAGCAGCATCGATGTTTGCAGCCGGTTTCGGTTGGAGTAGGAGTCAATGGGTTGAGAATAAATGAAATTTAAAGATTGACTGAATCCAAACAGGTTGTGGTGTCTTACATGTATAGGTCCTACGTGTATATTGAGTATTGCATCTTGTTTCAAGAGGTAGTTTAACCCATTCGCTCCTACACCGGCCGAAACCGGCCGTAAACATCGATAGTGCTTTGAAAAATTCTAACTTTCTGAATTTTCGTAACATCGATCTCATGGCCAGTTATTAGTGACAACTAGATAACTCTTCATATTTTAACCTCAAGTAAACTGACTTACAGGTCCGATTTCAAAAATGCGTGTTTTTGACGCAATTTTACACCTCGAAAATGACCGACATTTGACTTGGATTTTCTTCCAAAATACATCCTTGCGAAACAAAACGCCACTTTCTCAGCAAACTTCCATCTCTCTTCTTGGTATAGTCGTGAATTTTGCCCTCTCTTTTCCTTAACTCGCCGAACAATAGCCATTTCCTTAGGACCACTTTCGCTAACACGTGTTTTCCTTCTGCACGCCTGAAAAGGATGCCAGGAAACATCCGGGAATTTCGGCATAGATCTCCCCGAATCTCTGTTTTTCAAGAATATATAGAGTGTCGAGCCACTCGGTCCTACAGGCAAAATATTGCACCGGTTGCATTCTTTACAAGTCCAAAGTCGCCAAAAATGCCTTTGTAGGTCCTGGAATCCAACACAGAAAGACCAGAGAGACGATTTCACAATTGAGACCGCCATTTTGAATTTCCAAACGGCAACGTCGAAATGTGATCGTGAATTCGTATCTTCCTCCTGATTTCTTCCAGGAGAACGGTCTCTACCACACCAGTCAAGCTTAATGATGCTGTCCTGGGGGCTTCTGTGGTGAATAATGGCTATAAACACTCTAAAAATGCAAAATTGGCCTTTTCGAGTAGTGATTACTACTAGCCCCTACGAACTCCCAAGAAGAAAGGCAGAACATGTGAAGAAGCGAGCCCACAGGCATTCAGAACTGTCAAGATTTCCATGGAAACCCCTTATACGGAATCGAAATTTCCTACGACGTGATTAGGTCCAGAAAATCGCTAAAAAACTCAAAATAGCTCAGGAGCGAATGGGTTAATAGTCATTGTGTTTGTATATGATATAATATGCATTGAAAGAATTCGCAATTAGGATTCCCATACATTGCAAATAGTAGTATGAAAGACTTTGCCATTCAGCATGATATAGTTTTTTAACAATAATGCATACACACTAAAAGCCATTTGATGTTTTGTGGATAATATACATCTAACATTAATTACTTGTGCCCAGGCCGTAGGCCGCACAAGTTATAAAACCCAACGCGTATATATATTTTTTTGGGCATCAGTTGTGCAATATCCGGTCACATGCTATCGAGACCAAATATACCGAGGCTCACCGAGGCCTAGTATCTCCATCAGATGTAAATGTATTGGAACCATTTATATACAAACATTTATCTTTCTTGCAATCGATGTGGGACTTTGTCAAATCCAAAACACTACGCATGACCACTAATTCCATAGACAATCGTCACTAAAAATAAAGTCAAAATCAAATCAAATGATATTGTCAAAGCTGGCGTGTGTCTAGCGGCGTCTAGCGAAAGCGTGGGGTTTTGTACTATTGAAATGTCTCGCACATGCGCAATGTGTTATATAGGCGTCGTGATTCCCGATCTAAAAAGCGGTTAAATTAAATGTGTTGGCCAAATGAAGGATAAAAAGACGAGGTATAAAGCAACAAGTCAGAGCCCATGCATCCACCACGGCTTAGAAATTGCACACAAATCCTAACTTCGGCCTTTATCGATCGCTGTTCAGCGCTCGTCAACACATCAAAATTCACAAGACAACTCGGACCCATCATCGAATAAATACAACTCAAAACCTCAAGAAAACTACACAGTGGACTTCAACAACTATTAATCTTTATTTCTAGTATTTTTTTAGGGAACGATATAGAAAAATAATGCTTTTGAGAAACAAATAAACTCATACTCAAAACATAAAATGACCGGTTGAACCACACCACGTGAAATTTTCGAATCGCTCAAAACCACTCAAAAACACAATTTCTTGCTCAGATTTCTACACCAACGTGTTCTTTAATTTTCAGACTACTGTTGTGAAGACATTTTTGAGAATCTCATACCCTTTGAAGGCTTTATCAGAGCTCATTCCTGATCCAACGAACGAAAATCCAAAGATGTCACGATCCACTGATTTCTACGTTTTGGCTACCTGTGACCACAGGAAGCCCAATTATANAGGTACGCTGTGGTACGTCTTTTTAAAAACGTATTTGAGGTCACTTGAGGTCACATCTTAAATCTAACAGAAGCAGCTTTTGATTTTTAATCGATAATTCCTTTCTGATTTCGAGATAAATCGAACAAGATCTTTCAATGTATAGGCAGAGACAGCAGATTGGTCGAGCTTTGTCACATCATACCGTAGTCTGAATCAACTGGATGTTTAAAAGATACGAAGTTCGACTTTCCTCTGCGATAACGAAGAAACCAAAGATCGACGTTATCAGAACCGTCTGACCATGAATATGAACCTCAACTGGACGTTCCAAGTACGTGCTACGGAAGTACGATTCGGAGATTTTTATCTATGCTCACCGACACATATGTACATAGTCTCCCTTGTCACGCAACTGTCAGTCATTGTCAGGTCCCTCCTCACGCAACTGACATTGTCCTTGTCATAAGCCCGAGTGTACGCTCATTGAGCTGAGCGTCTTGTTGTAATATTAAAAAAAAAAAAAAAAAAAAAAAAAAGTCTTGTTGTAATATATTCATAGAATCTATTGTTCCTCTTTTATCGTGCAACAAGGAAATAGCAGCACACAAGTTGTTTTAATACCTCTTCAGGTCCCGGAAATGAAGTCGAGTTCATTCTGTGTCGCGCTCGGGTATATTTTCAAATCCTGCAAACATAGATACTTGGTCAATTTGTCCACACCATATATCGCTCAAAGCTAGGACTAGGTTGGACCAGAGGGTCAAATACAAGATGCAGGGTTCCCGTGTCGAACTCTGTACAATTATGCAAATCGCTTGATCTCGCCGACGGGTAATTTAGGTGAATTTCTCGAAACTTTGAAGCTCTGAAGCATCACGCAAAATATTTTACCCAACCAAATTTTAAAGGATCCTAACAGCACATCATTTCAACTTTACAATACCTTGTTTTGGGATAATAATTTTGCGTAGCACATGGAAAAAATATTTTTTGTTTTTACCCTACTTTTATTGTAGTAAAATATATGCTTCGGAAATAAATTTAGAAAAATTCGAAACCTTCGATAAAAACCGCCAAAACTCCACCAAGTAGAAGTTAATTTTTCTCGAAAACAAAGCCATATTTCGCCAAACAAACTATACAGTGGTTTGTTTTACATTAAGGCCTACCTATGTCTAAAATATGAGACGAATCGATTTTTCGACTTGTGCCACCAGATGTCTGATTTTTGCTGACAGGTACTCTTAACTGTCCTTCTTTGTTCTAGGAGTTATAATCTTGGGGGAACGAGCGGTTCGGCCGCATGCGCAAAGCTTAGCAAAAACAACAACAGCCGCTCATGTCGTGAACACTACTTCCAAACGGCCTGCGTTTGTTGATTCGGCAATCATAATTATTGTAGAACATGATTTTATTCATCTGTGCACATGATAAGTCCGATACAGTCGCGCGCGGCTCGACATTGTAATATTTTGTTCTGGTCGTTCTGGTTTCGGTGAGTTTAATTTATGCAAATAACAGAAATAATGCGATTACCAGCAAGCTGACCAATCAGCTTCTTTGACCAGAATCGGGTCAAAAATGACGTCACAGTACAGGAATGTTGGCCTCACAACGCAGACGCTTCTTTCGGGAGACCCCTATGGCGAGCGAAAAAAGCGGCTGTATTCGCAGGCTAAGACTTACTGGGATCCCCGTAGGACCTGTGAGTGTGGATTTCCGGGGGCCGTGTCTCGGTTCGTTTCTAGAAGGCCTCCCTTTTCTAGACTACCTTGTTCTTCAAATACTTGCTACAAATATAGATTGATATATATTTGACATCACTTTTTTATGCGTCTGTCCTCTTATTGACGATAAATTTCGTCATAACATTGTCAAAGTTGTGTGGATCCACGAGGCGATAGCCGAGTGGATCCGCATACTACTTTGACAATGTTATGACGAAATTTATCGTCAATAAGAGGACAGACGCATAAAAAAGTGATGTCAAATTTTTTTTTACAACAACAAAAATTATTCAAACATGTTTACACACCATCTTGTATTTCTCGATCTTACGAATTTCTTGACTATTTCGTGCAGTTCGTAGTCATTTAGTGTCGCAAAGCGAACGCTATCATTTACTTTCAGTTCGGACTCAACTTCCTCCACAGACAAGCATAGTTTTTCATCTGAAATTTCCTCAAGAAATTCAACTTGGAACGAAGGAAAATCGTCCATTGATGAAATTTTTCTCCATCGATCTTCAGCTTTGTACGCGCCATTTTGTTTTTATCTGTCTGTCCTCTTATTGATGATGAAAATAAACCAATCAGCGCGCGAGAAATTTGTAAGTTATTGTAAAATAGTTATTTGAGGGTTGAGGCGTATTTTGTGGGTTTCCGGGATCGGCTGGATTTCGAGTTGTTTTCGCCTGAACTGATTCAAAGAGACGTACGTAGCACAGCAACAACACACAACGGTAAACTTGTTTGAAAATAATAAAAACCAATAAATAATGACAATCAATACACATATGCAATTGGCCACTACAAAAAAGAGCAGGGGACTGGGAACGAGTTTATTAGAATTAATGTAATTACGAAATTAAGTTTATCACATGAAACAACATATTGAAATTATCATATGTGCAAAGTTTGATGTGATTTGAGTGAATTCTGTCGGAATTATAAACTTTTTAAATTTTGAAATTTTACAGTGAATGTATGGTTTGGGTAGACAACGCAAAAAAATACAGAGTTTGTATGGGAAAATGTACATCTTCGATGCCCTCTAGCATCGTCAATATTAAGCCAAAGTTCACCAAACTTTCCAGATTAGCTAAGTTTGATCTGCTCTGTCAGAAAATGATGCCCATTTTTGCTAGTTTCTTATTGAATTAGTTTAACGGACTTGGTCCCAGTCCCCTGCTCTTTTTTGTAATGGCCAATAACGCAAATTCAAGTGCAATTCATCTTCAAGTCAGCATGTACATGTATGTAATCTGGATTGTGCTCGAGTCTCCAAGTTTTTGGCCGATTTGGGTAAGCTTCGTAGTCGTTTCTTTCAACTGAAAATCCAGGTTATTTTGTAAAGATTTCTTTACAATGCAACTAACAGTTTAACTTCAAGTTTGTATACATGTAACTGATAAAAGCTTTCAAGGCTTCCATGTGTCTCAGTTCAGTTAGCGCGGAATATCAATCTTAGGCATGTTGACATTGAGCGAAACCAGTAGAGTCAGTACTAGTCGTAGCTACGTAGCCATCTCTTCGTTCTTCTAACAGCTTCCTCACGAATGGAAGGGGTGACGATATCAAGTTTGAAGATCTTCTCGTCTTTGACCACACACTGAACACTCTGACGAGTAAAGAGTGCAAGATTTCCTTAGAAAAATTCCACATGAAGCGCCTTCCATCGTGTCTTGGGAAGCCATTTTGGAAATATGAAGCCTCATGTCTAGTTCCCAGTCCCATGCGGCTCAAAAGTTTACAATTTGCCCCCGAGTGAGTGAGTGAGTGACACTTCCGGTTCAAAAGTCCCATCCCAATAACTCGTGGATGCTTCGCAATCCACGAGTTAAAAATGGCGGATTGTGAATTTACCCATAATCCCTTGCGCACAGATTTTTCTTGCAGAAACATTAGAACATTGAAACACTGAAAGAATGCAGTAGCAGCAGCAGTGACAGTGACAATATTTAGCATTAACAGTAGCAGTAGTAGCAGTAGCAAGCAGTAGTAGTAGTAGTAGCAGTAGCAAGCAGTAGTAGTAGTAGTAGTAGTAGTAGTAGTAGTAGTAGTAGTAGTAGTAGTAGTAGTAGCAGTAGCAGCAGCAGCAGCAGCAGCAGCAGCAGCAGCAGCAGTAGTAGTAGTAGTAGTAGTAGTAGTAGTAGTAGCAGCAGTAGTAGTAGTAGTAGTAGTAGTAGCAGCAGTAGTAGCAGTAGTAGCAGTAGTAGCAGTAGTAGCAGTAGTAGCAGTAGTAGCAGTAGTAGCAGTAGTAGCAGTAGTAGCAGTAGCAGCAGTAGCAGCAGTAGCAGCAGTAGCAGCAGTAGCAGCAGTAGCAGCAGTAGCAGCAGTAGCAGCAGTAGTAGCAGTAGTAGCAGTAGTAGCAGTAGTAGCAGTAGTAGCAGTAGTAGCAGTAGTAGCAGTAGTAGCAGTAGTAGCAGTAGTAGCAGTAGTAGCAGTAGTAGTAGTAGTAGTAGTAGTAGTAGTAGTAGTAGTAGTAGTAGTAGTAGTAGTAGCAGTAGTAGCAGTAGTAGCAGCAGTAGCAGCAGCAGCAGCAGCAGCAGCAGCAGCAGCAGCAGCAGCAGTAGCAGCAGTAGTAGCAGCAGTAGCAGCAGCAGCAGCAGCAGCAGCAGCAGCAGCAGCAGCAGCAGCAGCAGCAGCAGCAGCAGCAGCAGCAGCAGCAGCAGCAGCAGCAGCAGCAGCAGCAGCAGCAGCAGCAGCAGCAGCAGCAGCAGCAGCAGCAGCAGCAGCAGCAGCAGCAGCAGCAGCAGCAGCAGCAGCAGCAGCAGCAGTAGTAGTAGTAGTAGTAGTAGTAGTAGTAGTAGTAGTAGTAGTAGTAGTAGAGGTAATCATACGGTTTCGAGTTCAATTTGGAATAAATTTGCACGAGCATGGCCAGAAATTCCGGACATCCTGATCGGCAGCCAGTCAGCGGTTTCACCCAAGTGAGCATCAAATTAACGAATAATTTTTACAAAGAAATGTATATGTTTGTTCAAACCATAGCAAATATAATCGTACCCGTTCAATATTTCTAATTTTCCCAGGTGGATATAGTTTCTTCGATATCATTTTAACGTAAATGAAGACAAATAACATTTAAAATCAAGTTCCTTACCTTTCCTTTATTCAGTTTTCTATAATACTACAATTCTCACGCAAAGCGACATACATGATCACCAAATCATTGACAAATTGGTCATCAATCGGTTCAACCGATGTGAGTCTTGAAAGGATTGCAAGATAATCCATTGCTTCATCAAATTTTTCCCAGGTGGATTCGTATAATAAACATATTAGTTCTTCTAGATCCATTAAATTGAACTGGTTTACTGCTCTATAAACCTTTCCTTTATGACTTCAAACTTTACACTTTTTGGGAGTTGTAATAGAGCCATCTTGTGAATTAATGAACCTTGAAACTTGGACATTTTAACCGAACTGCTGCATGTTTGGCATCAAACTAAAGCTCAGACATCCATCTTTCATTTGCCGTAAAGATCCATGGGATAGCTGTTAAAGCACAGGCATACCGTCGAAATTAGTTTGATTTCTCCGAGTCCGGGCCTGAGGGCGCTTGGGCTCCCTGTGCTATTCATTGATTTCGTCGACATGACAGGAGTACCCTGTGGATCCGCTCCACAAAATACCCGCTCTTCATCAATTTTTTTCTCTGGCTGGCAAAATGTACCAGTACCAGTGCTTGCTGGCATATCGGTTGATTAATTATTTGCTAGCTGGCAAGCTGGTAATATGACTTGTTTCCTGGCTAGACTAGAGCGGTTTCTTCGGTCTAGCTAGCTTTTAGGCATCCCCTACCCTGCCCTAGCTGGTATGTTTACAGGGGAACTGTGTGTTACGAAGATCAGTTCCCGCAAAACTCGATGCTTGCTGGCGCGCATGACCGGAAGCTGGGGAGGGAGGACGGGAGTAGAGGAAATATGTTGGCAGTTCTACACTTACGTAATTACATTAATCTTTTGTTCTACTGTAATCTGCTGAAACAAAGCCAAACACTGGCCTAAGGATATAAAATTACTTGATAAACCAACAGTGCAAGGATCGGGTTATTTGTGATTGCTGCGCAACTGACGTCCGTTTACGGCGAAGCCATGCCGTAGTCAGCGTTTGTGCTCGAGTGCATTCGTACTTCAGTTGTTGGTGAGTATTTTTTCATTAGCCCCATTTTGTGAATGCATCGCAATCTATCAGTTCTACTGACACAGCATCAATGGACATTTTATCAATGTTTTATATTCAATCAATTTTGCGAACGACTGAAGCTTAACCCTTGTGGCCAATAGGTGCTTTTTCAGAGCTTTCTCAATTGATGTTAGCAATGTCTATGAAATTGCGCTCAAAAGTGAAAAAGCAATTGCTCGCAGGGAAGTACATATCAATCGGCCATGTGACCAAGATTTTGTGAACGCTGATCTATAAGCTACCATATGTTTCATATGTCATTATATTTCGTGGAAATACGCATTTTCGTTTTATATCGGCAGCGGTTCAAAAAAATTGGTGGAAAGCGGCTTTTGATAGTGACCACATATCACTAGGGTTAGTTTATCTGTCTGATTTGTCCTGTGTAACTGTACATAGAATAATGAGGCATTTATGTGCACAATGCAAGCATCGACACACATATATTTCAAATGGTATTATAACTGGGCAGAAAGTTGAGCAGTTTCATGAGTTAACTACTGAATATATATATATTGTCAATGTATTGTATGACAATTTCGAGAGCCCGTCATAAGTAGGGCGCCAAACAGGTCAAAACTGTGAACTTTGTCAATTTCCACCTTTCACTGAATGCGCATATATGCATCGTTAAATAGTGTGTCAAAAGAGAAAAACTTATAACTAGTTATATCGTGTGGAGTATGGACAGCGATTATAAACAGAGCGCATCAAAATCAGACTAAAAACCCGCTTTAAAATTCTAAACAAACCTCTCAGAATGTATGTCATATATCGAGTAGATAGTGTTTGATTGACGTTTGCGGTCGGAAAAAATATGAAGTTCGATATTGTCCCGCGGTGAATAACCGGCGAAGTATGGACGCGTTTTTCTAGCTTACTGCAACGATGCTGTTCACACTGGACATTCTGAACGGAAACGTGAAAATGTCAAGCCATGGCCATGAAATGAATCTTATCAGTTATTTATTTTCACATGTCAATCATTCTACACTAGTATGCCGGTTAGCGTGTTTTCTCGCTCTAGTCACACACTCGGAATTATATCTTATCTTGACACGCAACGCGAAGACCACAATTTGTGCCAAACTGGTACACGACATGCATGTTTGGGGTCAAGCGGTCTTCATTAATTTCCTTACAACAAAGAATACAATATTTCTTATCCTAATACAAACATAATCTATTATTCCCTAATAATCAGCCCAAACTCAAGCAAACAGTGCTGTGACTGAATAGTGAGATTTGCATAACATGTTTGCCGGCTTACTATATGAGAAAAAAAGTTTCATAATAGGAACAACTGTGATCCTTCCAAATTACTTGGGAGTCCATCCACAAAGGCGTTGTCTTCACAAACTAAATTCACGGGACTGTATAATTTCGACTTCTTTATACTTTCAACGATCTTTTACATTTTGACTCCTACACAACTATTCATTATTGTAAAGATATATAATTTACCGGAAATGATGGCTCACGTACTAACTAATGTGGTAATTGAACTGATTGACCACTGACTTGCCGACTCAAAGTTTATTGAAACGAGTAATGACTATAATTTACTACAAAGTGTATGGACACCCAAAAGAAGCGCCTTTCTGCTGAATTAATGTATTGAATATTCTTCGTTTGCACTTGACGTCACTTCCCCTTGAGAATTAATTAGAAAAATTCTAAATTTTAGTTATGAATCCTATCAACTTGATTCTTGGCGGTGTTTTAGAGAATTGTGATATGAATTATTGTAGAAATGTTCAGATGGGCTCGATGTTTCGAAGTTTGAATTGTGTCACGCAACTCTTACCAAACGCTAGTCACGTCTCTGAAAAGTCGTGGAAAACAACAAATTTGTACCAAATTAAATGGTTTTAGTTTGATACATGTTTATAAGTTTTATTTATAGTGAAATTAAGTGATGTATATCAACTCTAAGCTTGAAGAAGAAGAAGAAATTTTGGCCGCCATGTTGGAAGACATCCAGTTGTCTTCCAACATGGCGCCGCTATACAAACACACTGGAATATTTGGAAATTCGTTCGCCCATAGCTAGTTGTTTTCATTTCGAATGGTGTTTAATTCACTAAAGCAGCCTTCTTGAACGTGTTTAGGAGCGAATTTGACTGACACTCGAAGTCATACTTCCAAATGAAAACCGTTGCGTCACTTCCGGCTCAGGATGACCGGAATTTCTGGCGATGTCGAGTGTGTTTTTCATAGAGGATCAAAATTTGAGTAGCAGTAGCAGTAGCAGCTGTAGCAGTAGCAGTAGCAGTAGCAGTACTTAGCAGTAGCAGTAGCAGTAGCAGTAGCAGTAGCAGTAGCAGTAGCAGTAGCAGTAGCAGTAGCAGTACTTAGCAGTAGCAGTAGTAGCATTAGCAGTAGTAGTAGTAGTAGTAGTGGTAGTACTAGTGGTAGCAGTAGCAGTAGCAGTAGCAGTAGCAGTAGCAGTAGCAGTAGCAGTAGCAGTAGCAGTAGCAGTAGCAGTAGCAGTAGCAGTAGCAGTAGCAGTAGCAGTAGCAGTAGCAGTAGCAGTAGCAGTAGCAGTAGCAGTAGTAGCAGTAGTAGCAGTAGTAGCAGTAGTAGCAGTAGTAGCAGTAGTAGCAGTAGTAGCAGTAGTAGCAGTAGTAGCAGTAGTAGCAGTAGTAGTAGCAGTAGTAGCAGTAGTAGCAGTAGCAGCAGTAGCAGCAGTAGCAGCAGTAGCAGCAGTAGCAGCAGTAGTAGCAGTAGTAGCAGCAGTAGCAGCAGTAGCAGCAGTAGCAGTAGCAGCAGTAGCAGCAGTAGCAGCAGTAGCAGCAGTAGCAGCAGTAGTAGAGTAGTAGCAGTAGTAGCAGTAGTAGCAGTAGTAGCAGTAGTAGCAGTAGTAGCAGTAGTAGTAGCAGTAGTAGCAGTAGTAGCAGTAGTAGCAGTAGTAGCAGTAGTAGCAGTAGCAGCAGCAGCAGCAGCAGCAGCAGCAGCAGCAGCAGCAGCAGCAGCAGCAGCAGCAGCAGCAGTAGCAGCAGTAGCAGCAGTAGCAGCAGCAGCAGCAGCAGCAGCAGCAGCAGCAGCAGCAGCAGCAGCAGCAGCAGCAGCAGCAGCAGCAGCAGCAGCAGCAGCAGCAGCAGCAGCAGCAGCAGCAGCAGCAGCAGCAGCAGCAGCAGCAGTAGTAGTAGTAGTAGTAGTAGTAGTAGTAGTAGTAGTAGTAGTAGTAGAGGTAATCATACGGTTTCGAGTTCAATTTGGAATAAATTTGCACGAGCATGGCCAGAAATTCCGGACATCCTGATCGGCAGCCAGTCAGCGGTTTCACCCAAGTGAGCATCAAATTAACGAATAATTTTTACAAAGAAATGTATATGTTTGTTCAAACCATAGCAAATATAATCGTACCCGTTCAATATTTCTAATTTTCCCAGGTGGATATAGTTTCTTCGATATCATTTTAACGTAAATGAAGACAAATAACATTTAAAATCAAGTTCCTTACCTTTCCTTTATTCAGTTTTCTATAATACTACAATTCTCACGCAAAGCGACATACATGATCACCAAATCATTGACAAATTGGTCATCAATCGGTTCAACCGATGTGAGTCTTGAAAGGATTGCAAGATAATCCATTGCTTCATCAAATTTTCCCAGGTGGATTCGTATAATAAACATATTAGTTCTTCTAGATCCATTAAATTGAACTGGTTTACTGCTCTATAAACCTTTCCTTTATGACTTCAAACTTTACACTTTTTGGGAGTTGTAATAGAGCCATCTTGTGAATTAATGAACCTTGAAACTTGGACATTTTAACCGAACTGCTGCATGTTTGGCATCAAACTAAAGCTCAGACATCCATCTTTCATTTGCCGTAAAGATCCATGGGATAGCTGTTAAAGCACAGGCATACCGTCGAAATTAGTTTGATTTCTCCGAGTCCGGGCCTGAGGGCGCTTGGGCTCCCTGTGCTATTCATTGATTTCGTCGACATGACAGGAGTACCCTGTGGATCCGCTCCACAAAATACCCGCTCTTCATCAATTTTTTTCTCTGGCTGGCAAAATGTACCAGTACCAGTGCTTGCTGGCATATCGGTTGATTAATTATTTGCTAGCTGGCAAGCTGGTAATATGACTTGTTTCCTGGCTAGACTAGAGCGGTTTCTTCGGTCTAGCTAGCTTTTAGGCATCCCCTACCCTGCCCTAGCTGGTATGTTTACAGGGGAACTGTGTGTTACGAAGATCAGTTCCCGCAAAACTCGATGCTTGCTGGCGCGCATGACCGGAAGCTGGGGAGGGAGGACGGGAGTAGAGGAAATATGTTGGCAGTTCTACACTTACGTAATTACATTAATCTTTTGTTCTACTGTAATCTGCTGAAACAAAGCCAAACACTGGCCTAAGGATATAAAATTACTTGATAAACCAACAGTGCAAGGATCGGGTTATTTGTGATTGCTTCGCAACTGACGTCCGTTTACGGCGAAGCCATGCCGTAGTCAGCGTTTGTGCTCGAGTGCATTCGTACTTCAGTTGTTGGTGAGTATTTTTTCATTAGCCCCATTTTGTGAATGCATCGCAATCTATCAGTTCTACTGACACAGCATCAATGGACATTTTATCAATGTTTTATATTCAATCAATTTTGCGAACGACTGAAGCTTAACCCTTGTGGCCAATAGGTGCTTTTTCAGAGCTTTCTCAATTGATGTTAGCAATGTCTATGAAATTGCGCTCAAAAGTGAAAAAGCAATTGCTCGCAGGGAAGTACATATCAATCGGCCATGTGACCAAGATTTTGTGAACGCTGATCTATAAGCTACCATATGTTTCATATGTCATTATATTTCGTGGAAATACGCATTTTCGTTTTATATCGGCAGCGGTTCAAAAAAATTGGTGGAAAGCGGCTTTTGATAGTGACCACATATCACTAGGGTTAGTTTATCTGTCTGATTTGTCCTGTGTAACTGTACATAGAATAATGAGGCATTTATGTGCACAATGCAAGCATCGACACACATATATTTCAAATGGTATTATAACTGGGCAGAAAGTTGAGCAGTTTCATGAGTTAACTACTGAATATATATATATTGTCAATGTATTGTATGACAATTTCGAGAGCCCGTCATAAGTAGGGCGCCAAACAGGTCAAAACTGTGAACTTTGTCAATTTCCACCTTTCACTGAATGCGCATATATGCATCGTTAAATAGTGTGTCAAAAGAGAAAAACTTATAACTAGTTATATCGTGTGGAGTATGGACAGCGATTATAAACAGAGCGCATCAAAATCAGACTAAAAACCCGCTTTAAAATTCTAAACAAACCTCTCAGAATGTATGTCATATATCGAGTAGATAGTGTTTGATTGACGTTTGCGGTCGGAAAAAATATGAAGTTCGATATTGTCCCGCGGTGAATAACCGGCGAAGTATGGACGCGTTTTTCTAGCTTACTGCAACGATGCTGTTCACACTGGACATTCTGAACGGAAACGTGAAAATGTCAAGCCATGGCCATGAAATGAATCTTATCAGTTATTTATTTTCACATGTCAATCATTCTACACTAGTATGCCGGTTAGCGTGTTTTCTCGCTCTAGTCACACACTCGGAATTATATCTTATCTTGACACGCAACGCGAAGACCACAATTTGTGCCAAACTGGTACACGACATGCATGTTTGGGGTCAAGCGGTCTTCATTAATTTCCTTACAACAAAGAATACAATATTTCTTATCCTAATACAAACATAATCTATTATTCCCTAATAATCAGCCCAAACTCAAGCAAACAGTGCTGTGACTGAATAGTGAGATTTGCATAACATGTTTGCCGGCTTACTATATGAGAAAAAAAGTTTCATAATAGGAACAACTGTGATCCTTCCAAATTACTTGGGAGTCCATCCACAAAGGCGTTGTCTTCACAAACTAAATTCACGGGACTGTATAATTTCGACTTCTTTATACTTTCAACGATCTTTTACATTTTGACTCCTACACAACTATTCATTATTGTAAAGATATATAATTTACCGGGAAATGATGGCTCACGTACTAACTAATGTGGTAATTGAACTGATTGACCACTGACTTGCCGACTCAAAGTTTATTGAAACGAGTAATGACTATAATTTACTACAAAGTGTATGGACACCCAAAAGAAGCGCCTTTCTGCTGAATTAATGTATTGAATATTCTTCGTTTGCACTTGACGTCACTTCCCCTTGAGAATTAATTAGAAAAATTCTAAATTTTAGTTATGAATCCTATCAACTTGATTCTTGGCGGTGTTTTAGAGAATTGTGATATGAATTATTGTAGAAATGTTCAGATGGGCTCGATGTTTCGAAGTTTGAATTGTGTCACGCAACTCTTACCAAACGCTAGTCACGTCTCTGAAAAGTCGTGGAAAACAACAAATTTGTACCAAATTAAATGGTTTTAGTTTGATACATGTTTATAAGTTTTATTTATAGTGAAATTAAGTGATGTATATCAACTCTAAGCTTGAAGAAGAAGAAGAAATTTTGGCCGCCATGTTGGAAGACATCCAGTTGTCTTCCAACATGGCGCCGCTATACAAACACACTGGAATATTTGGAAATTCGTTCGCCCATAGCTAGTTGTTTTCAATTCGAATGGTGTTTAATTCACTAAAGCAGCCTTCTTGAACGTGTTTAGGAGCGAATTTGACTGACACTCGAAGTCATACTTCCAAATGAAAACCGTTGCGTCACTTCCGGCTCAGGATGACCGGAATTTCTGGCGATGTCGAGTGTGTTTTTCATAGAGGATCAAAATTTGAGTAGCAGTAGCAGTAGCAGTAGCAGTAGCAGTAGCAGTAGCAGTAGTAGCATTAGCAGTAGTAGTGGTAGCAGTGGTAGTACTAGTAGCAGTAGCAGTAGCAGTAGCAGTAGCAGTAGCAGTAGCAGTAGCAGTAGCAGTAGCAGTAGCAGTAGCAGTAGCAGTAGCAGTAGCAGTAGCAGTAGCAGTAGCAGTAGCAGTAGCAGTAGCAGTAGCAGTACTTAGCAGTAGCAGTAGTAGCATTAGCAGTAGTAGTGGTAGTAGTAGTGGTAGTACTAGTGGTAGCAGTAGCAGTAGCAGTAGCAGTAGCAGTAGCAGTACTGAGCAGTAGCAGTAGCAGTAGCAGCAGTAGCAGTAGTAGTAGCAGTAGCAGTAGCAGTAGCAGTAGCAGTAGCAGTAGCAGTAGTAGTGGTCGTAGTGGTCGTTGCATCTGTAGTCGTTATACGTCGAGTCAGTTGGATACTACAATTGTAAGAACGAGTTACGAGCGTATTTTTTCTCTATTTTTTTCTTGTTACGCGTCGAGTCAGTTGGATACTACAATTGTAAGAACGAGTTACCAGCGTATTTTTTCTCTATTATTTCCGTGTTTTGTTTCCATGTTACGCGTCGAGTCAGTTGGATACTGCAATTGTAAGAACGAGTTACGAGCGTATTTTTTCTCTATTTTTTCCATGTTATCAGTGTTTCCATGTTACGCGTCGAGTCAGTTGGATACTGCAATTGTAAGAACGGGTTACGAGCGTATTTTTTCTCTATTTTTTCCATGTTATGTTTCCATGTTATACGTCGAGTCAGTTGGATACTACAATTGTAAGAACGAGTTACGAGCGTATTTTTTCTCTATTTTTTCCATGTTATGTTTCCATGTTACGCGTCGAGTCAGTTGGATACTACAATTGTAAGAACGAGTTACGAGCGTATTTTTTCTCTATTTTTTTCATGTTATGTTTCCATGTTACGCGTCGAGTCAGTTGGATACTGCAATTGTAAGAACGAGTTACGAGCGTATTTTTTCTCTATTTTTTCCATGTTATGTTTCCATGTTATTCGTCGAGTCAGTTGGATACTACAATTGTAAGAACGGGTTACGAGCGTATTTTTTCTCTATTATTTCCTTGTTACGCGTCGAGTCAGTTGGATACTACAATTGTAAGAACGAGTTACCAGCGTATTTTTTCTCTATTATTTCCGTGTTTTGTTTCCATGTTACGCGTCGAGTCAGTTGGATACTGCAATTGTAAGAACGAGTTACGAGCGTATTTTTTCTCTATTTTTTCCATGTTATGTTTCCATGTTACGCGTCGAGTCAGTTGGATACTGCAATTGTAAGAACGGGTTACGAGCGTATTTTTTCTCTATTTTTTCCATGTTATGTTTCCATGTTATACGTCGAGTCAGTTGGATACTGCAATTGTAAGAACGAGTTACGAGCGTATTTTTTCTCTATTTTTTTCCATGTTATGTTTCCATGTTACGCGTCGAGTCAGTTGGATACTACAATTGTAAGAACGAGTTACGAGCGTATTTTTTCTCTATTTTTTTCATGTTATGTTTCCATGTTACGCGTCGAGTCAGTTGGATACTGCAATTGTAAGAACGAGTTACGAGCGTATTTTTTTTCTCTATTTTTTCCATGTTATGTTTCCATGTTATTCGTCGAGTCAGTTGGATACTACAATTGTAAGAACGGGTTACGAGCGTATTTTTTTCTCTATTATTTCCTTGTTACGCGTCGAGTCAGTTGGATACTACAATTGTAAGAACGAGTTACCAGCGTATTTTTTCTCTATTATTTCCGTGTTTTGTTTCCATGTTACGCGTCGAGTCAGTTGGATACTGCAATTGTAAGAACGAGTTACGAGCGTATTTTTTCTCTATTTTTTCCATGTTATGTTTCCATGTTACGCGTCGAGTCAGTTGGATACTACAATTGTAAGAACGAGTTACGAGCGTATTTTTTCTCTATTTTTTTCATGTTATGTTTCCATGTTACGCGTCGAGTCAGTTGGATACTGCAATTGTAAGAACGAGTTACGAGCGTATTTTTTCTCTATTTTTTCCATGTTATGTTTCCATGTTATTCGTCGAGTCAGTTGGATACAACAATTGTAAGAACGGGTTACGAGCGTATTTTTTCTCTATTTTTTCCATGTTATGCTTTCCATGTTACGCGTCGAGTCAGTTGGATACTACAATTGTAAGAACTGGTTACGAGCGTATTTTTTCTCTATTTTTTCCTTGTTATGTTTCCATGTTACGCGTCGAGTCAGTAGGATACTACAATTGTAAGAACGGGTTACGAGCGTATTTTTTCTCTATTTTTTTCCATGTTATGTTTCCATGTTACGCGTCGAGTCAGTTGGATACTACAATTGTAAGAACGGGTTACGAGCGTATTTTTTCTCTATTTTTTCCATGTTACTAGTTGGCCTTGCAATTCCCAGTAACTAATGCAAAGACTTTATTCAAAATGTTGTTTTGAATTGTTGGATATTGTATTGGTTATTTGAACTAAGCGAGACTAATGAATAACTGTCGGTGACGCCAAAGCATTTAACTCCGTAATTAATTGCCCAGAAAACCTGTCTTGTTTAAGTTTGGGACGATCCAAATTCGCTTTGTTAACAAAAACATTCACGAACCATCATGACGCCAATACATATATTACGAAAAATACAGTCTAAAAAAAACCCACCAATAATTAACTTCGCCGTTCTTTAGAAAGTTTGTTTTGACATCTCACTATCACAATTGCAATACAATTCTCTTCAAAACGAACTAGGGTGCAATTTAGAAAAACTTGAAAACTAAATAACTATTCACAATACTCGCAAATGAAGCGCGAGGTGTATTTACACCAAATAAGCACGAATAAGTATGGAATGCGCATTGTTATGAATACTGGATTCCCCTGGGAGTATTATAAATATCAACGAGCACTCCTTCTCAGCTCAGTCGCTCAGTCTTCAAATCAACGCGAGAGTAGTCGATAGTGGAACTCCGGTAGTTCCTCAGTTCAACACGAATTTCCCGACATGAACAGAGTACAATTTCCACAAGCACCACCATCAGCACCATTGGCACAAGCAGCGACACAAACCGAACTATGCACGGCATAACTACAACCAGTGGCCCAACGGCAGCACAAACGTAACACAACCATGCATCACCAGTGGCGCAAGCAGCGACACAAACCGAACTATGCACGGCATAACTACAACCAGTGGCCCAACGGCAGCACAAACGTAACACAACCATGCATCACCAGTGGCGCAAGCAGCGACACAAACCGAACTATGCACGGCATAACTACAACCAGTGGCCCAACGGCAGCACAAACGTAACACAACCAGCACCGAGCTAGTGGCGCAAGCAGCGTAGGCCGTGAGACTACAAACGAGAAAATTAGAGGAGTATATCGAGTTATGTCTTGTTCGCCGACAACTTAAATATAAGGCTTCTGTTGTGATATGCCGTGTTTAGCTCACTGAAATAATTTGGTCTTTTAGACTCGAGTGTGACTGCAGTCACAGTATCGTCTATTTCCTGTAAGTTTGGTTATCTAATAAGCGTATTTATTGAGTAAATAGTTTATAATAATAATAATAATCTTTATTTATATAGCGTTATTTCTTCTCTAAAAAACCAATAGCGCTTAACAATATTATAAATAATAAAATATATCAAACTAATATCTATAAAATATAACTATAGAACTAGTGAGTGTAAATCATGCGAGGCCGGTCTCGTAGTTGTATAAACATGAGCAAAGTTATGCGGAGTTGTCACGGAGAATAAGGCGTGGTGCGAGTAGATGACCACGTGCACGATAACGAGGAATAGTGAAATGAAATGAATGGTCACGGTTATGCATGATGTTAAAATGCATTATTTGTGGAATGATTCTTTGGCGAGAAGTTGAATGGATGACCACAAATACGGTTGAAAATGACCACGGTTCAAATGCAATGAGTTTGAAGTAAAGTGAAATGAAATGAATGGTCACGGTTATGCATGATGTTAAAAAATGACCACGGAAATGAGATGAGTTTGAAGTAAAGTGATATGAAATGAATGGTCACGGTAATGCATGATATTAAAATGCATAATTTGTGGAAGGATTCTTTGGCGAGATGTTCAATGGATGACCACAAATACGGTTGAAAATGACCACGGTTCAAATGCAATGAGTTTGAAGTAAAGTGAAATGAAATGAATGGTCACGGTTATGCACTGTATTAAATGCATTATTTGTGGAATGGTTCTTTGGCGAGAAGTTGAATGGATGCCGACCACAAATACGGTTAATTGGAAATGACCACGGAAATGCAATGAGTTTGAAGTAAAGTGAAATGAAATGAATGGTCACGGTTATGCACTGTATTAAATGCATTATTTGTGGAATGGTTCTTTGGCGAGAAGTTGAATGGATGACCACAAATACGGTCGAAAATGACCACGAAATGAGATGAGTTTGAAGTAAAGTGATATGAAATGAATGGTCACGGTAATGCATGATATTAAAATGCATTATTTGTGGAATGATTCTTTGGCGAGAAGTTGAATGGATGCCGACCACAAATACGGTTAATTGGAAATGACCACGGAAATGCAATGAGTTTGAAGTAAAGTGATATGAAATGAATGGTCACGGTTATGCACTGTGTTAAATGCATTATTTGTGGAATGGTTCTTTGGCGAGAAGTTGAATGGATGACCACAAATACGGTCGAAAATGACCACGGAAATGAGATGAGTTTGTAGTAAAGTGAATTAAAATCAATGGTCATGGTTATGCATGATGTTAAACTGATGCATTATTCACAATGCGAGTAGTAAGAATAAAACGAATAAAAGGAATAGAACGAATAAATAAATAAATTTACAAGAGGAATTCAAATAACAGGTGGTATTTTCTTTGAGGGCCTTCAGAGGCAGTATAACGAGGTAAAGAGTGACCTTGATGTAATAATAACATCCTCTGTGGACAGCACTCGTAACAAAAAGAAAAAGAAAGAAAAGAAATGAATGAATGAGTAGATAAATCAATCAATACAAATATTTTCCTTTCATTTTTGGTTGGCGAAGGGTGTCAGTTTTGAAAAAGGGGTTCCTAAATAACTCCCCCAGTTTGTTGCTGGGTCTCAACTGTCACCTCCTTGCTAATCCCGGTTTTCTTCATTCAGTTTGGCTTTTCTATAATGGCATTGAGAGTCGTAATTGACACGTTCCGCTTTCGCATTTTGTTCTACTCCCTGATTTGCGAAGAACACACCTACAAGACTTCCAACTGTCTGACAAAAAGGAGAACATAATATTATGGGTTGATTACATGGGAAAAGAAACTGTGGTTAGCCAGGAGGTGACCAGTGCAGAAATACAACAAATTACCCACGGGAACTCTAGCGTTAGCGGGTGCATGCTATATATATATATTACATGAAGTTAAGCCAGGTCCTGAATCCCTCTGGGGCGCGAACTGGCAGCTATTCACAATACTCGCAAATGAAGCGCGAGGTGTATTTACACCAAATAAGCACGAATAAGTATGGAATGCGCATTGGTATGAATACTGGATTCCCCTGGGAGGATTATAAATATCAACGAGCACTCCTTCTCAGCTCAGTCGCTCAGTCTTCAGATCAACGCGAGAGAGAAGACAGTGGAACGGTCCACCCTCCCGAACCCCGGGAAATTCGTGTTGAAACCATCGAAACGTACCATCACTCCTTCACGCGCTCGATCACTCTTCTTCCCATCCTTAATAGACCTAATACAATGAGCGCGAGTTGCGAGTGTTGTGTAATAGAATACTAATTAGTACTGAACGGCACTAATGAAACAATAGAAATACCTCTATTTAATACTACTTAAAGTTAGTACTATTTCACGCTTTTCTAAATTGCACTCTACTTTGGCGGAGTCGGGGTTGTAATACGTATTCCATATATGGTACGAGCGTAAAGCGGTCCCTAACAAGCGAATAGAAGCACTTAACAAGCGAATGGCGGACCCTTTTTTTATTTCCTAGGATTGGACTTAGAATTTTTTTTCATCCGATTATTAAAAACTTCTTAACCTTTTAAAACTTTATATCAAATTCTTAACCCTAAACCTAACCCTCCGCTTTAACGCACTTGACCACGAGGGATTACGCTGCCAAACTCTGCATTTTTTCTAGCTTTTGAAAATATTTTGCATTGCAAATACCTATTAACCAAATTGGGACCGCTATTCGCTTGTTAGGGGCCGCTATACGCTTGTTAGGGGCCGCTGTTCGCTTGCACGCTTTTACCATCAGTATGGAATACGTATTACAACCCCATCTGCTTTGGCGAACTACTTTGGCGAACTACTTTGGCGTCAAGAGTAGGTCATGATCGAAGTACCCGGCTTTCAAGGGGGGGGGGGGGGGGGGGGGACAATATACATTCCTTAAATAATCCTTGAATACCTTCAGATGTTCCATTGCGTGCTAGTTATCCACGTTATTAATTCATGAGGTCAGAATCCTCTAGAACTATTGCACGGTATAAATATCTCTGCAGTACGTTGCAGCTCCACATAGAAGAACTAACAACCCATTGCAACTATGCTTGTTTTTCTAGTGCTCTTCTCCGTACACTTTGTTTGTGCAAAAGGCAACCAATTTCTACCGTTTCGATTTGACATATTGAATCATACCATATTTTCCCCTCAAAATGTGACCAACGCGACCCAAAAGACAACACTCGTTTTCTTCAAACAAGAATGCGTTCTGAACTGCGCTGATACGCCCTGGTGCAGATCTCTTAACTTCAAGCTAACAGCAAACAGCAACGGATTTCACGTATGCGAGGTTTTATCTGTAGATAAGTTTTCCAATGAGAAGCACTTGAAACAAAACCAAGAATACATTCATTACAGCATGAAGGTGAGTTGTCAGATGTCCTTAGAAGTTTAATGAAAAAGATGCTCAACTTTATGAAGGCTTTCGCTCTGTTAAAACAAGCAGATACTCGGGCTCCCGAATGAGTACGCCCATAGTTTTTTCACAGATACGATAGACGGGTCTGTCTATTTGTCTGTCACAGATATAGGTCGGTAAATAACTTTTTTTTTTTTTTCCAAGCAAGCGAAAACTAAAACATTTTTTGTCGCACGACTTTTATTTGTTTACATCTTGCTGAAACAATACAATGGCATTGACGTCATTCGTTCCCAAATATGGAAAATTACAAGTGTCTGTGAACTCTGTCACTTTCATTCATGAAACACGAGGCGTGTTTTGTACGTGCTTTTAAAGCAAAACTAGGCTCAATTTACAAAGAAAAGCACGATCTAACTGTCCTAACTGTCTTCAACTTCCAAGGCAAATCAATCGGTGTCCTGAACACTTTCGTCGACACGCTTTCGTTTAGCTTCACTGCTGTTTTCGTCGACTCTCTTGGAATCAGTGATCAAGTTGAAGTTGAAAGTACAACCTTCAAATTTACCGATGGTAGCACTTGAAAATACACCACCACAAGCAGATTTTATCACATCTTCTTCACCTTGTACGGAGAGTGATGTTGTGCTCATGGCCTGAGTAGAACTTGTACTTTGGGTGTTCGTAGCATTGGATGTTGACGAACGACTAAGAACCATTGACATTTGTCGTTGATGCGAAGTAGATGCAGACTTGTAGGCGTCAAGACTCTTCAGGTTCTTATGGCCACTTAGCTGAGCTACGTAGTTTTCAGGGATGCCAGCGTCCATTAGGCGTGAGATGCATGTTTTTCTAACGGAATGGTTACTGACATTGCCAGGCAAACCAACGGCTTGAGCAGCACTCACCAAAAATTTTCCGATGGAATTCTTTCCTAAAGGGCTGTTTGAATACCATATTCCTGAGCCTTCTTTTCTCTTATGGTTTACTGCCAAAAAGAATGGAGAATCTGGCTTTTTCATCGCTTCAGGTCGATGACTTGCGAAGGCCTTGTACAGCTTTACTGGACATCGTTCGTTGTTTGTGGGGTGAGCTGTTGGACTGAAAGCTCTTTGGTGGCCATCTCCGTGTCTTGTTTTGGACCCTCGCTCAGCTCTCCAAACTAGGATTTCAGTTCCAGTTTCTGGATCTTTATCAAGGCTTACATCGCCCCATTTTAACTTTCTGGACTCGTCTCGAGCTCTGAATCCAAAATGGAGGGAAAATGCCCACCAAATGGTTCTCTGAAGTACTTCGGGGTTATGGTCTCCAAACTGCCCTTTCTCAAACAACAAGTCCTCTTCAGCTTCGGTCATAATTCTTGCAGCTTGAGGACGATTACCTTTGGCATGGATTTCAACTAGCTGACGCTTCTTTGCTACGAGAACTTCCCTGGACTTGTTGAACTCCTGGTCTTTAAACAAATTCAAAGGAGAGTTTTTGTTGTTAAGATACCTTTGGATACTTCTGTGTATCGATGTCAGTGACGAAGGCTCGTACTCGCCGCCATTTTTTTTCTTCACGTTCATGAAGAACCTACAGAGCAGGACATTCATCTCAACAGCAGGTATTTCCTCGATTTCCCTGTTCTCGTTGTTTGAAGAACAGAACTTTTTCCATATTCCTATGTCATAATCGGTTTTTTTCTTAGTTGTCTCGGGTCTTTGGTCCTCGATAAACTCTTGGATATCTTGTGATATGTTTGTCGTCGTTTCTTGTAGTTGTAGTTGTAGCGTTTTCGTTTTCTTTATCCCTTTCGGGATAGTAAAATTCACTGTCACTGTGATATGACATTGAGTGAATAAAATGTAGACTGAGAAAACAACCGCCTAGTGAATGTTGTTGTTATTTATACTGTTGCTTTTTGCTGTTTTGTTATTGTTACGAGCGTTTGTTGTTGTGAGCGGGCCGGTTTTCGCGGTCCGGTTTTCGGGGTCCGGATGGGAAAATCCGGCCCGCTCTCAAACCAATCAGAGCGCGCGATTTCTTAGGATACCGGACCGAAAAAAAATAAAGATCTATACGCTTATATATCAAGTATGGATGGTATAGTTTCTTAAAGTGTAATTTCGTCTGTTAAAAATTCGGCGTCTTTGAAAAACGTCTTGTCATTTCACATTCAAAAATGCCTCTTGAAAGTACCAACACTATCGCGAACGAAGAAACTAGTTTGGATTTTTAATTGGTCCCCCATACTGTTCACTCTTTGCCCCATAGACTTAAGGTTTTAATTACTGCTGTAGTTACTACGGATCTCATCAAACAGCAGGGCACAAATATTCCAACGATCACCTAGAGTTTTATCTCAATGTTTCCGATTTCCGATTTCTTGGGAATAACATTCTTAGTTCAAAGTATTTTCATATCAATTTGTTTATTAAGAGGATATTTATTTCAACATCGCGTAATATCCGGCGCCAAAAGCGCCAAAAACCAGCCCTTTTGGACAGTTTGAATTTCGATTTTCGCTTTGGATTAACACTCTAATTTTATTTTAACCAAGCACAAACTATTAAAAACAAAGTAAATTGTCTGCCTAAAGCTGTTTTAGCGTTGTACAAAGCCATTTTCCTGCTTTTTGTTTCAAATTTGAGGTAATTCAGGGGAAAACATCAGCAATACTGAGCAAATATACAGAGACAGCCCATGTGGACAGTTTTCAAATCAAATTTTCACTTTGGATTAACACTCTAATTTCACTTTTACCGATCATTAATGCTCCCAACCCATGACAGTAACTGAGGCAACAACAATTTGTGGGATAATGGGGTAGGGCATGAAGTACTCCAGTATATATAGGTCATGTACACAATGTACGACACTAGTCTGACTAGGCTAGCTAAGTTGGCTGGCAACGAGAGGTCACAATCCTCTCCAAGGGGTCACAATCCCCAAGGCCACAATCCTCTCCAGAGGGTCACAATCCCCCATGTGAGAGGTCCTTAATCCTCTCAGAGGGTCACAATCCCCCATGGGAGAGGTCCTTAATCCTCTCAGAGGGTCACAATCCCCCATGTGAGAGGTCCTTAATCCTCTCAGAGGGTCACAATCCCCCATGTGAGAGGTCCTTAATCCTCTTAGAGGGTCACAATCCCCAATGTAAGAGGTCCTTAAGAGGTCGTTAATCCTCTCAGATGTGAGAGGTCCTTATCCTACATGCATCTAGGGTTGCGCCCCATAGTTACCATGGTAACAATGCTCAATCAGGGGGCACAACCCTAGTTCTGTGAGTCTATGGGGCAAAGGGTGACCATTATGGGAGCACTTCATCCCTACCCATCCTTTTATTTTACATCGTTGATTCGAATAGTCCAGATTTACAGGATTTAAGGGATTCAAACCCTTTAATATCAATAGTAATAAATTGTCCTTAATATGCAGGGTCCTGCATAAGTCCATAAACACCAGTATTAGCTGATTAACAGTAATATACACGTATAGCTGTGAACATTCCCTTCCCATATGATACTGGGAAGTAACTACTAATGCTCCATAGGAAAATACTTGGAGATCAAATAGTTATTGTAGAAGTACATGTAAGTTATATAATTGTAAATGTATTAAAATATAAACGTAATTAATTGCTGTATACTATCCAAGTAGGTATGGGCAGTTAAGCCGCACATTTTGTAGAAGAAAAATATATATGATATTTAGAACTGTTTCCCCCGAGTAGTGCCCTGCGATATGCTATCGAGACAAAGGAGAAAAGAGTGGGGAGGGAGGGATGGAATTTTGATGCACAATGCTTCTACATGAATAAGTGTATGGTTGTAGCTATCCCAGCGAAGGCACAAAACATGTGTGGAACAAATAGTACACAAAGGTCAAAGGGAATTGATTGACAAGTCCTGAAGGACACGTGCAACCTTCAATGTGATTTGCTAACTACGCACTCAGCACGCCACCATGAGATGACCTTTGGGTGTGGGACAATGGCCCATTGAATCCAATAGCAGATCCCCTTGCAGATTGTATACTTTATGGTTGTCCCATTAACTTAAATTTATATATTTGCTATTTATAAATTGGCTTTAATGCTCCCAACCCATGACAGTAACTGAGGCAACAACAATTTGTGGGATAATGGGGTAGGGCATGAAGTACTCCAGTATATATAGGTCATGTACACAATGTACGACACTAGTCTGACTAGGCTAGCTAAGTTGGCTGGCAACGAGAGGTCACAATCCTCTCCAAGGGGTCACAATCCCCAAGGCCACAATCCTCTCCAGAGGGTCACAATCCCCCATGTGAGAGGTCCTTAATCCTCTCAGAGGGTCACAATCCCCCATGGGAGAGGTCCTTAATCCTCTCAGAGGGTCACAATCCCCCATGTGAGAGGTCCTTAATCCTCTCAGAGGGTCACAATCCCCCATGTGAGAGGTCCTTAATCCTCTTAGAGGGTCACAATCCCCAATGTAAGAGGTCCTTAAGAGGTCGTTAATCCTCTCAGATGTGAGAGGTCCTTATCCTACATGCATCTAGGGTTGCGCCCCATAGTTACCATGGTAACAATGCTCAATCAGGGGGCACAACCCTAGTTCTGTGAGTCTATGGGGCAAAGGGTGACCATTATGGGAGCACTTCATCCCACAAATACACAAGGTGTATTCCCCATTGACGAACCACAAACCCAAAATACATGTATAATGGAGTGCAAAGCTTAATTATGCAGAATGGATGTTTCTATTAACTGAACTAGATGCGCAGCTAGCGCAATTCAAACTCGGGCCTCTAGAACGATCGGGAATAGCTCTAGGAAAACCATAGGTAGTAGCTTGACCATGCTTGAATAAGAAAACTGTTTACACGACATTCAGTCCATGTCGATGTTATGTGTGTCACTGCACAAAATCTGTGCGGAAATCTTGGCAGTAAGATCATATCGGCAGTAAGATCATCTGGCCATCGGCCATCTTAAGCCTTTTGCGCCCTCTTAAGCCTTTTGTAGTGGCTGTAGGTTCTGCAAGCAAAATTAAATTCGCAGCCAGTAGAGAACGCAAACCCAATGCATTATAGAGAAACGAAATAACCATGTAATACATGAAGCAATATCAATTAAGTGCTGGTAATCGCCATACCAATTAATAACCCAATTTGGGGGGGGGGGGGGGGGGGGGGGGGCTGTGCTGTGTATGGCCCTGGATGAACTACGTTGTCAAATTAATTCCACATCACTCAGATAGACAGCGGTGACGTCAATTTTTGCATACACTGCATTTCACGTTTGCGAAGGACTGAGTACTGATCATTTTAAAGTCGAAAACAAATTAATTATATACAGTAATAACTTGCGAATGGTAATTACTTGACGGCAGATAATAACAAATTTGACGGAAAAATCATGATAATGTGTGCACATGCAAAGACTACTATTAGATAGATAGATAAATGTTATTTCCACACGGTTCGTTTGCTTAAACCGGTGGCAGTGCCTAGTTTCGTTGGAACCGTTTCTCACATTATCTGGTGCCATGGCATGGAGGGAAGCTCGAGACAACGGGGTTCCACTGTATTACATTGATACCGGAAGTTCAAGACGCTAGAAAGTTGATTGAGACGTTCAGGTATAACGGTCTGACGCAGAGGAGGTTGGTCACTACCCCGCGGAGCATCATGGGTAATATTCAAAATTATTCAGTTGATGTCAAACCGTCGTGAAGACAGGAGCTCATGGAGGTATTCCAAGCTCAATTATAGTGACTATGAACGCTCTAGAAGAACAAGAAGTTAACTTAGATGTATTTTGGTTTTAACTCAGACTGAAACAAGACTTGTTTAGATGTCGGAACACCGCTTTTCAGGCTTTTGCTTTTGAGGCTTCGGAGCGTTGCGTGACTGCATGACTTCTAATGACGGCTGCGAAGGAGACACTTCGAGACTACACATGGGATCGCTTCGAGGATTTTTAAATATCCAAGATGATAGTTGGACACATCAATGTGCTTCATGATTACTCCTTCATACCTGCTGGACTCATAGTGTACTACATCGTTTTTTCTAGGATACTGAAACGCAATATATCACTGAAGTTTGTCGAGACACTAGTGACACTAAATTATTCAAAGTCTCAGCAATGTCTGTAATCGCAGTGTAATGCTTCTTTTTGTAAACTATTGATATACTATTTTACCTATTACTTTGATAATTTTTGTAACATTGTTGTGTTATCTCGGGGCCGCCGCCCCTCCTGCCGAGATTAGCCACAGCTAAATGGCAGCATTAACGATTAAAGATAAGATTAAAGAGACGATCCCAACGTGGCGCCATTTTGTTACTGACTCGTAACATTCCCAATTTTGAAATCTCTGTATCTCCGAAACCGTTGAGGGGTCGAGGGGGGCCGACCATTCAAAGTCATATATTAGTTATTGAACTTTCTAGATATGTAAAAATTGTTGGATTATTTTCTAATGATATGTGAATTTACATGGTTTGAAAATACATACTTGGAGAGTTCGTCTCAGCGAAAAGTTTCCGGCATGACTGAAAATGATGGCAACATTTTACTGAAAATGTTACTTACTTTTCTATTATTTTACGATATTTTGATTCTTTGATACATAAACATTGGTTTTGAAGAGATACACTATAGACTTTTTACTGGATACGATTGAAAAATTGCTTATTTACTGTCTTTGTAAGAATTTTCAAGTGAATAATTGTCACACCAGAGCGACCTTAAATGGGTAATTTTGATTGGTCGAGCAAATCACGTGATAAGTGTCCAACCTCCTAATACCACGGGGTAGAGCACGTTGAAATTGCACACAGTATATGTAGGACAATCGCAGAAATATTTGCTCCCGTATGCACTAGATTATATATTATAGAACTTTGTGGAAGAATACTTAACTTTGATGCGAAGAAACTGCTCCGTGTTGAGGGATTCGGCATCGTCCGATGTGGTTCGGTGTCCTGCTGTCCTGGTTTGGATGTGATGGTGATATATTATTTCAGAACACTCCCCGGCATAGAAGATCGATCCCCGTATCCTGATAGAGCCAGTTAGTCTTAGTTTTAACAACATAGCTCGGCAAGGCATCAATCCAGTTTTGTCGGCATAAATATCAGAGCTCTGATGCGGTAAATCGTCGAATTTCTTTCATTTGGGCCTCGTTGAAAGTGTTATTGTCGAGCTGGAGGCGTTCCTGCGTTCCACATCCAGCGTTGTCTACATGTAGATAGCACAGGCCTCAAGCTTCTTTTTTGATGCACAGATGCTTCTACATGAATAAGTGTATGGTTGTAGCTATCCCAGCGAAGGCACACAAACATGTGTGGAACAAATAGTACACAAAGGTCAAAGGGAATTGATTGACAAGTCCTGAAGGACACGTGCAACCTTCAATGTGATTTGCTAACTACGCACTCAGCACGCCACCATGAGATGACCTTTGGGTGTGGGACAATGGCCCATTGAATCCAATAGCAGATCCCCTTGCAGATTGTATACTTTATGGTTGTCCCATTAACTTAAATTTATATATTTGCTATTTATAAATTGGCTAAAACCATTACAAATACCTTAAACTCTTTGCTAAAGCAGTTTTAGCCTTGTACAAAACGCGGTATTCTCCATGATATTGGTTTTTGGCGCTCAATACGCGCGTTCGTAAAAAATATCCTCTTAATACGTTTGGTGACGAGAAAAAAATATGTTATACTCTAGGCAATGTTCGCGGGGAATAATAATAATAATAATAAGAAGAAGAAGAAGAAGAAGAAGAAGAAGAAGAAGAAGAAGAAGAAGAAGAAGAAGAAGAAGAAGAAGAAGAAGTGAGAAGAAGAAGAAGAAGAAGAATAAGAATAATAATAGTAATAAGAAAAAGAATAAGAAGAAAAAGAAGAAAAAGAAGAAGAATAAGAAGAAGAAGAAGAAGAAGAAGAATAAGAAGAAAGAAGAATAAGAAGAATAAGAAGAATAAGAAGAATAAGAAGAAGAAGAATAAGAAGAATAAGAAGAATAAGAAGAATAAGAAGAATAAGAAGAATAAGAAGAATAAGAAGAATAAGAAGAATAAGAAGAATAAGAAGAATAAGAAGAATAAGAATAAGAAGAATAGAAGAATAGGAAGAATAAGAAGAATAAGAAGAATAAGAAGAATAGGAAGAATAAGAAGAATAAGAAGAATAAGAGAATAAGAAGAATAAGAAGAATAGAAGAATAAGAAGAATAAGAAGAATAAGAAGAATAAGAAGAATAAGAAGAATAAGAAGAATAAGAAGAATAAGAAGAATAAGAAGAATAAGAAGAATAAGAAGAAGAAGAAGAAGAAGAAGAAGAAGAAGAAGAAGAAGAAGAAGAAAGAAGAAGAAGAAGAAGAAGAAGAAGAAGAAGAAGAAGAAGAAGAAGAAGAAGAAGAAGAAGAAGAAGAAAATATTGAAAATATTTGAAACATTGATTTATTAAACAAATGTATTGAGACAAGTGGATTTGACCTGTATTTGTATTGCTTGGTTTCAATATATCAGCTGATAAAAGTCCTTGAGCTGATCTCATTAATTACCTCCCATGTGTTGTCAAGCAGAGAGTATTTAATTAAAAAGTTGCAATTCAGCCAATGAAAATTCCTCAAGAGACCGGAAATGACGTCAGTCAATTAAAATAAATTATCCAACTTGAATCACATTTTTATAATTTATCTTGCAGAATCCGTGCGAAGAGAATCTTCACTTCTGTAAAAACGGACCATGCGCAGTTCACTACAACAGAAAAGATAAATATTGCAAATGCATGACGGGATATAGTGGAGAAAGGTGTGAAATTGGTGAGTGGATCAACGAATTTAAAACCCTGATGCTAGTTTCGCAAATTAGATCAATCCACTGTGCCGTTGGAAAAGACGCGCGCTAGCTCTTCGAACCTTGGAAATTCAGTATTTTCTTGAAATTCGTTGGAAATTTTCAATTTTCAAGGTTTTGGATATTTCCAAATAATGTTCAAGATTTTGAAATTCGTTGGAATTCAATTTCAAATAAATTTTCAATGAATTTCTAAGGTTTGAAGAGCATTTGTTTTTTCCAGAGGTAAAGAAAAAGATGGCGGCTGTACATATTACCCAGTAATCCTTTGCGAACCTAAATATCAGTATTGATTGAAATCTAACATTTGTTTAGAAATCGATGAATGCAAGAAAAGCCCACCCGTTTGCCATCGCAATGCGACTTGTACCAATACACCAGGTTCATTTATTTGTAAATGTAAAGATGGCTTTACGGGGAATGGAACAACGTGCTCTGGTAAGTACTGTACAGACAGACAGACAGAGGTCCTGTCTCCCGTAATCTAACCTGTTTCACGGGGGACATAAAAATAACCTGTTATACTCTTCGTAAGACTGAGCAGGGGATTGTTACCGGCCGGTTCAACAGCCTACTTCAAATTGGAGACATAACATGCTACTGACATACTAACTCCTCATGATTGCTGCCGTAGACGCCTTCATATGCAGCCCGAAAAGTCCTCCATCGGTTGTAAAGCGCATTTGAAAGGAAAACACTAGATAGCAATGACCTAAACCCCCAGGAGGGGTACTCAGGGGTATCAGTGACGGGGAGGTGCGAATGAGGCCAAACTTTTTAACCCCAAAAAAGTCCACTACGCAAAAACCATTTTTCTCCGCATGAAATCGAGAACGGTAGGATATCATTTCAGTATCAACCCCAAAAAAAGTCCTTGCCAAAATGTTTATATCAAAAAAAGTCCACCAGAAAATTGATAACCCAAAAAAAGTCCCAAGCCGCGAATTTTCAAACCCAAAAAAGGTCTTCGCACCTCCCCGTCACTGATACCTCGTCCAATAATTGCTAATTATTAATGTTATTATTAACCCATGACGTAGGAACATCCGTCTCCACACATACACTGAACAAACATGCTTATCAAACCTTGGAAATTCTTTGGAAATTCTTTGGAAATTCCTTGGAAATTCTTTGGAAATTCCTTGGAAATTCCTTGGAAATACTTTGCAAATTCCTTGGAAATTCTTTGCAAATTCCTTGGAAATTCTTTGGAAATTCCTTGGAAATACTTTGCATATTCCTTGGAAATTCTTTGCAAATTCCTTGGAAATTCTTTGGAAATTCCTTGGAAATTCTTTGGAAATTCCTTGGAAATACATTGGAAATTCTTTGGAAAGATCCAATTGAATTTGTAACTAATTTCCAAAGCTTGGAAACTCTTTGGAATGATCCAAAACCTTTTTAATTTCTAACGCGTTTTTATTCCTGTGGAAACAGATGTAGACAACAATGTCTCAGAGAGATGTCTTGATTAGAGAGAGTTCATATAAAAATTTATTTTCTGTCTTATTTTAGCTGGATTGGGTAATTCCACCATTCTTGTCAACTACGGCAATTCTACTTACTTCAAGACCCTATTCGAGTTCTTAAAGCCTGTGCTTAGTTCTAATAATAGCTATTGGATAAGATGCTGGCATGGTGCAACACATGGATGGGATGTTAGAACCACTTTTCAAGTACTATGCTCCCAAAAAGTACCAACAGTCGTTATAGTTCGAGTGGGTAGTTATGTATTTGGTGGATATACCGATAGCATATGGGATGGAGCAAGCAGCAGTAAGAACCATTTGATTTTTGCACTCATTATGTTACTAACTTCTTCCCCTCCCTCCCTCCCTCCCTCCCTCCCTCCCTCCTCCCTCCCTCCCTCCCTCCCTCCCTCCCTCCCTCCCTCCCTCCCTCCCCTCCCTCCCTCCCTCCCCTCCCTCCCTCCCTCCCTCCCTCCCTAAGATGCTGGCATGGTGCAACACATGGATGGGCTGGAACCACGTTTCAAGAACTATGCTCCCAAAAAGTACCAACAGTCGTTATAGTTCGAGTGGGTAGTTATGTATTTGGTGGATATACCAATAGCACATGGGATGGAGGAATCAGTAAGAACCATTTGATTTTTTGCACTCATTATGTACTAACTTCTTCCCCTCCCTCCCTCCCTCCCTCCCTCCCTCCCTCCCTAAGATGCTGGCATGGTGCAACACATGGATGGGCTGGAACCACGTTTCAAGAACTATGCTCCCAAAAAGTACCAACAGTCGTTATAGTTCGAGTGGGTAGTTATGTATTTGGTGGATATACCAATAGCACATGGGATGGAGGAATCAGTAAGAACCATTTGATTTTTGCACTCATTATGTACTAACTTCTTCCCCTCCCTCCCTCCCTCTCCCTCCCTCTCTCCCTCCCTCCCTCCCTCCCTCCCTCCTTCCCCATCTACCTACCAAGCACATTGAGCAAATGTCTGACCGCATTTCCATTCCCAAATTCACCTACATTAGTTCTCAATACTGTGAAAATATTTCCAATAACTTCATTGTCAATTGATTCATGCGATAGTTCTATTAATGTTAAAATAGATGCAGCAAGGGTAATCTTCATGAGAATAATTGATTTATCAATTGGCAATTTTGTTTTTCGAACAGGTGTTTATCGATCCGCTCCCAAATCGTTTCTGTATTCTTTGTACAACACACGTGGATATTCACCCTTTAAGCTGGTCTTGCTCAACCCGTCAACCAATCTTGCTATATACACTAGTATTGGTCTCGGTCCTGCATTTGGTGCTGGCCAGGATCTGTATATTACTGACAGGGCATCAACTTCAACAACTTCTTATACAAAACCAAATACGTACCAAGTTCCTGAAGGCTGTACGCATAACATCCATTGCACGGTTTATGCTGGCGTTTCCCCATTTACTGTATCTGACATCGAGGTGTTTTACGAAACGTAACGCAAGAGATCAGCGTACGGTAACTGAGACTTTCATAAATACACGTTATAAAAAAGATGGCGGACCAGTACATTTTACCACAATCGGCTTTGCGCGCATAAACCACTATACCTCGTAGAACTTTAGAACAGATTTGAAAACGTCAGAGTGTGAAGCAATTACCCGTTTTATTTATGTGAACGTATCAGACAGGTTGTAGATGTTAGTAGTCCAGTCAATCTGTGGTTTGACCTCAAACAAATTGCAACAGAATGTTTTTCACTTTCATGCTTTTTAGGAAGGTCATGTTAGCAACATACTAAAAGTCCCAAAAAATCCCTTTGGTGGAACTTGGTGAAATCGTACCTTCAAGTTTTGAACCTTTACCACAGGGAGCCCAAGCAGTGTAAAAAATATTTTTTCACTAAAAATGCACTTCAACCGATTTATTTTCTTTCTATTGCACCCTATAAAGTTGCAATTACTTAAATGTTAAACAAACATTTGAATCTATACTGTCAAAAATGTTTTATCATCTCAATTCTTATCTTCTTAACACAGGAAGCCCAAAATTACAATTTGTGCTATTTGCCATTCAACTGTGAAAACTTGAGCTTTAAACTACAAGTGCAGTATCTATTAAGCATACTTAGTGAAGTTATTGATACTGCATATGATAACATTAATTAAAATCCCAATAAATATGAATCAAGAAAAAATATATATATTAGTAACATGTTATATATAGTACATAAGAAATCACAATATGTCATTCTTCATCATCTGAGTCTACATCTAGGTCTGGCTCAGTACAGTTTTGCACAATCCTGACCTTTGCATGTGCCACACATAACTGCACAGTCTAATCCATGGCGCTTGCAGGTGCATCTGCCTGTGCTACAGTCTGACTTACAGTTGCAGCGTATGACCTGAAGCAGTGAGTTGTGAGCTGGTGGCAGATCAGTTTGTATTGGAAACAGCTTCCCATCAGTTTCCTTCCATCCCCAATCCTCTGGCTTCAATGATACATCTCCCTTCCACTGCTGTATTTGAAAATAAACACGTTGACTGTGAAATGAAGCTGCTGCTGAAGTTGGTGGGAGACTTTCGGTCTGTACACATGTGTTCCCTGTAGCTACTTTCTGACAGTAACGGCTATATCTAAGAGAGTCAAGGCTTTCTTCTGGCATTCCATTGTACAAATACAGAAGAGCTTTTTCTCCAGCTCTGACTACATCCTCCTTCTTAGCTGCTTGATGACTGAAGACTTTAGCCTGTTCAAGGAAATGCGCATTCGATTGTATCTTCTTTAGAGCTGCTCCTTTTCCGATTCCATGAAGCCGAGAAGTTGTGTCACAGCCAAGGATTGCGTGAACAAACAAAATGTTTGTGTATACATTTATCCCCAAAATTGACTTCATTTTCTTGATATTCCACACTCTCGTACTCTTTGTATGTTGCTTTGGTTCAGGGTTGAAAAAGATGTCATTCTTGGTCATGTCTGCATGGAAGAGAAGTAGAACTAAGAGATCAGTGTCGTCGCCGACAAGTACTGTGGTACTGCTCCTGGCGGAGTTTATGGCGGTCTGTACGATCAGTAGATCAGCATCTCCAGATGCATGGTTGGTTGGACATCCCGCCATCTCAAACCTGTCACTTAGGATGTTTATAAACTTCTGCTTGTTTCCCTGATTTGCCAAGAATTCATCTTTCTTGGATTTGACCACCATATCACTTGCAAAGTTCACTGCTGGTCCAGGGCATGGTCCTGTCCTTCTTTGATGAGTTGCGTCCTTTATCGAAGGTCCATCCTCATAACCATCAAACACAATGGTGGCCTTTCCATACCTGCGGGTTACGTATTCAACATACAACGTGCAGATATCATCATAGGTAAGTCCACGTGGCCAAGGTAGACGGTGTAGAAGAGCACCTCCATCCAGAACAAACTTGACATTTCTTGTAATCCTTGCCTCGTCATTCTTCACAAGTCCCCATATTGCATCAGCTAACGCAGGTTTGTTGGCTTGCCTCGGAAGACCTGAGGAATCAAAGAGTGATGATGGAAAACTGCACATCTCATATCTAAACAATGATCGTGGATCTTCATATCTTTCCCCCAGTAGCTATCACGCTCAATCTTTGGAATAACAACTGCGGGTCCACTTGCACAGTATCATCATTGATTCTCACGGCGGTCTTTGAACCAAGTGTTACTGCCTGGTCTTTCTTCTTAAATGAGTATTCATATGCGTTCTTACCGACCATGGAACTCAATATCTTGTTCCCCACCTCTTTGGACTTGTCAACATTCACTGCATTATCTGCTACGACACCAGTCGCAATACTGCGCAGAGTTGGATCACAGCTAAATGGATTCTTTGATGCAAGAAAATCAAGGAGTTTATTTGAATCATTAAAGTCACGTTCCTGCCTTGCCATTGTTGCATCTTTGTGTTGTTCACTTGTGTGATATTTCACATCTATGAGATTCTGCATGGCATTGTTCACTTCTGCGCATGCAGGCATGGACAGAAGCCAAACCAGACGCTGTGTTTCCGTCATTCCTCTACCTCGAGTTAAGCCACCACTTGTCTTAACACTTCGCATAAGGACTTGCTCTATGACAAGATCTGTAGAAAGCCCAGCCCAGTAACGGTCACTTCTTCTAACCACATGAAGCCCATCTTGAAAACATTTGTACACGTCGGTATGCTTCTCTTGTAGCTCGCTCATCAGTTGCAGATATATGTATGCAGACTTGGCATACAGGTTGTGACCCGCGGCGGCAAAGTAAGGAAGCATATCGTAAATTGCTTGAAGATGTAGCTCCCAATTCCCAGTACGTTCTGCTTTGATAAATCTGCGAAGAATATCCAGCATGTGCATGTACTGCATCCAAAGACCAGCCGTTCGCATATTCTTCATGGACTCCTTTTTTATGTCCAACTTCTCCGAGATTTTATGAAGGACTTCTGCTGAGATCACCTGTTCAACCAAGTCTGTATCTTCACTCAATTGATTGTAAAGTTCACCTGCTTCAGTTAAGTCCTTGTCAACTTGAAGTGGTTCTTCTGTATCCTCTGTTCGCTCTTCTACCTCTTGTACTGGGTCATCAATTGTGTTGATGTGGGTTTGCAGGGGTAGGTTGAATGTACTGGAGATCAATAACGTATTAAGTGCTCCATCTACGAGAAAGTGACCTCTGATTGCCCTGGAAATTGCTTTGCCACTAAGCATATGCCCCACTGCATTTCCTGCATACACCAATTCAAGCAGTTCTTGTAGGCCAGAACCTGACATCAGGTGACCAATGGTGCCTAGAAAGCTCATTTCAATGTGGAGGCCCCCTAATCGTACGACAATAGACTTTAAGTCACTTTCTTCAGGCTCGCTCAGAATAATCGTGAGAGCTTTCCACCATAGTGGCTGGTCAAATGTCACAATAGGTGTAACACTGTAGCGATTTGCTTGTGCGCATATAAATGTTAGCGTCGAGTAGATGCATGACATATCATTTGGGTTCATGTCAATCATAGGTAGAAACATTACTGATGATTGGCCTGGATATTCACCCTGATGGACTATCTGCATTGTACCGGACCATGCAGGCCTTGGAGAACGAAATAGCGGCATTGATAACTTCCATAGAAGATCCAGTTTTGAAGATGCATCTTGTACCTTAAGATCTCGAAGCTCCCTGTAGAGAAGTGATGGTCTGTCTGTATTCTGTGCTCTGTAATGTCTGATATTTATATGTCCAACAGCACTTATTTCTGCTGCAGTAACATATTTATTTGGGACTGGCATGCTTGATGTGGTACCTGGTGTAATCGTTGCTATAATGCCCATGCCATGAAATGTATCCAGGCCATCAAGACTTCTTGTGTTATGGTCCACATTATCTGCAACATACTGAATGAAGCTTCCTGGTGTGTAACCTGGTATATCCGTCCCTTGTGTGGCTGCAGCACTCCTTTCAAACTTCTGAACAGTAGAATACGAGGAACAGAATCCATGCGAGTGGAGAGAATCAATTAGGAATCTTGATGCAAAATGATGATGCATTTCTATCCCAAGGCCAAGCTGAAGTGGTGCTAAAATAACTCTTGGTCTTGTTGCTTGCATAATTGCTTGTCCAATCGATGCCAATTTCAAGTCAACATCTTTACCAACAAAAAGAATCCTTAAAAAATTCTGCAGTAATTTTGGGATGAATTCAATGGCATTTTCAATGGAAGACATTTCGTTGCTGGATGGATAATTTGAACTTGAAACATTTAAAGATTTAATGCTGTTCTTGATTAGCTTTGCAGCTGTCTCCACTATTCTTACCATCTCTGTTTCGCAATCCTCTTTTTGGGGCTGATGAAAAAACTCACTGATAATTGATGTTGCTGTTCTACGGAATGTAATAATGTTAGGTTTTCCATTTATTTCAGTGATAACGATTTTATCCCCAAAATATTCCTGCAATTTTGTCTTCATATAGACAGCACTATATGGCTGGTGCTCAGAATTTTCAAGATACTCTTGCATTTTTAAGATTAGATCGTTTATTGTCGTTTGTTCCTCGTCATTTTCTTCTAAGAACTTAGCAACCTTCTGGAATGCTGTATTTTTTTTCTGTATCGACAGGACGGCCTTGCCTTTGTCGTTTTGGGGCGTTGTCAGAATCGGTGCCATGTTGTTGTGGTATCTGTTTACCAGTCCTGAAGTTTACACTGCATATTTGATGGTAAACAGCGTCTGCAGCATGTAGGTCCTGAGCATATTGCAGTCTTCCTAAAACTATTTCTGACCACGAATCATTCCTGTCTTTGCAAACCTTTTCTATGGAGTCTTGGAAATCTTTGGTTCGTACAGGAATAACTTCAAATCCCTTCTTCCTTCCATCATACTTAGCAGACTGGCCGCAGAAGAAACAGTGCTCTTTAGAATTGAATTGTGGCTTTATAGAACGTCGGCTTATAGATGAAGAATCGGAGGATACATCTTCCTCTGATTTTAAAGCTGGTTTTCTACAGAAATCACGACGACATTTTTTGTGGACACTTTGACCAACACGTGTGCAGATTTTGTTTTCTGCACTTGCTTTGCTAGCCTGATTTAAGCTCTCACTGCCCTTTTTGCCTAAAGTAACAGTAGGCTGCCCATCATCCAAAGACTCCTCGCATATACAACACTTCTCCATTCTAAACACCTGGTCACATCTTAACACGGTTTCTCTTTTAAAATAAATATAAGTGAAAGTTAAGACTCAATAAAAGAAAAATAATGGTGTCGATTGATATCTTGACTCAGTTAAGAATGATTCAAAATTGCAAGTGATTTTGTAAACTTTTAAGCAGACGGATTACTTGAACCTGTTATAAACTTACCTCAGAACAAAGCATCGATCTGTTAGTAATAATATCTGAATAATTAGAAGCACAATCATAGAGAAATGTCTTTAGTTTGCCATCAATACTTGCAGAGAATGTAGAACTGTTCAAAGGAGCTAGGCGTTCTTAGCCATGCACGAGGGAAGCCTGGGCCCAAAGTGCACTATAACCTTTAGGAACCATAGGTTTCTTGGGGTAAATGTGAGCTAATTCAAGCAGGAAATGTTATGCATAGACCATTATACCACACACATTACAACAACGATAGTTTTTAAAATGAAAACAGATTTTATTACTAAACAACAAAAACTTTACTTGGGCTTCCTGTGGCAACAAATTAAGTGATAAAAACAACGTTTCAATTGCTTATTTCGTAGAGATCTTAAATATTGTTATATAACTCGGCATTTATGAATACCTAAACATCAAAGAGACGAAAAACTATCTTTCAAATACATTAATTGTATTAAATTTGAATTTTTACACTGCTTGGGCTCCCTGTGGTAAAGGTTCAAAACTTGAAGGTACGATTTCACCAAGTTCCACCAAAGGGATTTTTTGGGACTTTTAGTATGTTGCTAACATAACCTTCCTAAAAAGCATGAAAGTGAAAAACATTCTGTTGCAATTTGTTTGAGGTTTACCTAAAAAATATTACAGATTGACTGGACTATAGTGGTAATGACTTAGGTTCGCAAAGGATTACTGGGTAAAATATACAGCCGCCATCTTTGTACAGTGGATCGGGACTGTTTTGGATTGGCGCAATGGAGTATTACGATTAAAGAAGACCGACGTGAAACGTCGAAATTAACTTAATGCTGGTGCAATGATGTTGATGACGATGGCAATGATGACATTCTCGTACCCAGACCCTTCTCAGCTTTCTAACGAAAAAAATTATTTTTTCCGTTAACAATTTGCACATAGTAAAGTAAAAGTAACGTCCGTAACCCCTTCAGTCGAAACTGTTCTCCCAGGAGCCAGACGGTGTGCCCTTTTACCCCCCGGCTCCCTCCATCAGTGCTCCGTTTTACGGGTATTTAAAGCTGCACTGAGCTACACGGATTAGAGGGAAGTCGAAACAAGGATGTGAGGTCATGACGAATCGAACCGGGTACCTCTCGCATGGTAGGCCGCGCACTAACCAACTAAGCCATCCTACCGCAACATCGGAATCTTGATGGATCAGGGGAGGGGAGGACAAAAATGTACTGTTATTATTATTATTATTATTATTATTATTATTATTATTATTATTTATTATTATTTATTATTATTATTATTATTATTATTATTATTATTATTATTATTACTAACATTATGAATGGCTGTGTAGGCAGGTTTCTCTGCATATAACAACATTGTTATTACCATTCCCAGGACACCACATCTATTTACAGTATTGTAATTATAAAGCATTGTTTGATCAACCTAATACCATTGGGTATTTCAGAATTCAATTGTAAATTATTTAGTAGTGATTTTCAGTTTAAATATACCACTGATGAAGCCTTCACCGGCGAAACGTCTGAATACGCGTTTGTCGTCTATTTCCTTTGCCTGACGAAGTTAAATACCTTCAATTCATACACATTACCAGGCATGGCATCTAATAACTGTTCTTCATTAAGACTAGCGATAGGAAAGAACGACGTTTCGATGTCAACATGTCATCATTTTCAAGTTCAAATGGACGTATGTAAATGTAGACTTATAAGTAGTAGACTGAATACAATGGTTATTGTTCTTGGTTCTTGGGCTATTGTTCTTATGTAAATAATAGCTAAGCGTTCTTAAGTAAATAATTTCGCTTTGATTGAATCTGATTGTGTATTGAGATCTGGTTTGTGCTCTCTAATAAGTAGCATTTCATATATAAGGCAGTCTATATGAAATATATTATATATGAAATGCTACTTATTAGAGAGCACAAACCAGATCTCAATACACAATCAGGTTCAATCAAAGCGAAATTATTTTCTTAAGAACGCTTAGCTATTATTTACATAAGAACAATAGCCCAAGAACCAAGAACAATAACCATTGTATTCAGTCTACTACTTATAAGTCTACATTTACATACGTCCATTTGAACTTGAAAATGATGTCATGTTGACATCGAAACGTCGTTCTTTCCTATCGCTAGTCTTTATTATTAAATGTCTATCAAAAAGGTCTTTAATTCGAATTCATTATTATTATTATTGTTATTATTATTATTAAAAAAAAAAAAAATTCTTATTCTTATTCTTATTCTTAAATAGCACAATAAACAACGCAATAAAATAACACTTGGTTTGCATATATGTGTCCATCTAATTGTCTATACGTCATCCTAGCAGCCTCTTCTCTGAGGTTTATTTGGTCAGTTCCATTTTTGATATTTTTATTTCAATATCATATTCATGAAGTATTATTTACAATATGAGTGGCAATGTTGTATCTTATTTACAATCTCGAGCCGAAGGCGAATATATGTCACGAATATTGTAAATTACTTATGATATTGTTTAATCATTGTTTGAACCAGGTAGGCGTTTCAACCAGAATTGTAGTCAATAACTTCATTGAGATGAAAATAATATAATAATTAAATAACTGTTCTTTTAGCATTCAATTCTCATTCCGATTGCTTGACCGCACTAAACAATGAAGGCAGTTTCGTATTATTTAGGTCTTATTAACCGAGCGGGAGGTCTGTACAGGAAAATCTTGACCGAGGTCGTGAAAGTACAGACCGAGCGCAGCGAGGTCTGTACCACGACCGAGGTCAAGATTTTCCTGTACAGACCGACCAAGCTCGGTTAATAAGAGTTTTATTATATGACCATTTTAGTAAACTAAAAATTAACTCATTTTATTTGCATCTTACAAGCCTTACACTAGAATGGCTTCCCAGTATTTTTACTACATAACTTGTTTGAAAACCGGTTTGACAAGAAAGTGTGTGAAGCGAGGTATTTCTAGCTCGATGATGAATAACTAAAACAATCTTAAAATCGAACATTTCCTCGACTTTGGTGTTGAAAACATTGCGATACACCGAGGAACTATGGATTTTTGATAAAAATGAACAAGAATGGTGAAGAAAATGGCAAGAAAGTTGAGGATTCTGTTGTGTTTTTGAATAAAATTGTAGTTGAAGCAGTGCGCGCGCTACTGTCGCTATCATCACGTCGCCATCGAGCGCGCGCTGGGTTTGTTTTCTTCAGAATATATTTTGGTATTTTTCAGTGAAATACTCCTAATGTTTTGCTTAATGTTTTTCATAGTATTGTTAGGAGTGAAATTTGAGCTCTTTAAAAACCCACGAGTTTACATTTCTTCCAAATTGCACTCAAAACCATATGATAGAAACAATGTTTACATATTTTAAGATGCATGTGCGGACCGGTTATTACGGGAGAATCTAGACCGGTCCGAGAAAGAATCTAACCAATCAAATTGCTTGATTTGCTAGATACCAGGCTTCGAGATACTCGGTCATTTAATAAATTAAGATATCGATTGTTTAATAAATGTTTTATTCCTTTTCATACTTGGTAGTTTTTGAATAGAGTTGATTGCTCATTAAGACATAACAAAGAACAAATACGGCAAATATGTAATATGCCTGCTTTTTCATTTAGAATACATTTACACTTTTGTTTGGTTTTCAAAGGGCGCTTTAATATTGTGAATGCGAACGGAGTTTTGATTCTTTTCAATCAAATCATGAACAGGCAGTTCTCACAGGAAGGTCATAGAACTAAGACGGGCATCAGTTTGAGACGATGGCTGACAAATTTCGTAAACTGCCAAAAGTGCATCACAAGAGAGTCAGTTGTTGAGGGAATGTGCCCAAACTAGCACCGAAGTGGAGTGTAAAGATTTCTGAAGTCTGGCAGATGTCTCGTAAAAACAAGGTAGCAAGGAAAGAGTCTATTGACTTTCTTTTGACACATAAATTCCGTATGAAGTTCTAGTTCGACTAACATTACTTTACCATCTTCTAATTCGAGGTTCTTGAAAATAATAATGTAGCAAGAAACGCAATATTTAGCGAGGACTGTGCGAAGTCCTTACTTTGAAGTAATCTCGTGTCTTTCAAAGTTTGTTATAATTTATTTGAGATTGTGTAAGAATTGCCGCACAAAGCTAGAAATCCAATGATTGTATCATTAGTAAGTAAGTTAAAACTGTGAAGGTGCTAAAGCTCCAATTAATAGAGGAAGGGAGTTACATTAAAGAAACTGCGGAACAAAATCTAACGTGTACTGATTTTTCTTAATTAGCTTTTAGGATAATGTATTGTTCCTCTCATATAATGCATTATTGATCGATACAGAATACTTATAGAGCTTATTAGTATTCTGTATCTGATACAGAATACTAATAAGGTCTATTAGTATTCTGTATCAGATACAGAATACTAATAAGCTTTATTACTATTCTGTATCATACTTATGAACAATTGCAGTAATTAATCAATTAACCCCACCTATCCCTGCCAACTATTCAAACCCTCCCCGTGCTTTTAGTTTCTTGAAATTGTATGGGAGTTACAAGGTAGCCACGTGACCAGAATGCTGAGCACAGATTGGACAGCTGCCTAATGAATTATTAATGAATATTATAATGTTACTTTCACACCACTATGTCTACTCTATAGTTTACATTGCTGAGTCGTTTGGCGACTAAACAGTACGATTCTTTAACACTCTAGTCTTTGAGCTTTTCCTTGGCGGGCTACAATACATGAATCGACGAAATACAACTAGCCGTAGCCATGGAAACCAAATTTAACCGAGAGGGGACTCATTCGTCTTGGGAAGAGCAGGGTTGGACTTTCGGCTTGCATATCTCTTCAAATCTAAAACAAGAGAAAAGAACCTATAGAAAATATACAGAAAGTGTGTCGGCGATTTTACGATTTTACGGCAAATGATGAACCCAACGAATTTTACGTACAAAATAATGCTGACATGAAAAGAGGAAATTTTCAGATTGTGAAAAGGAATTCAGTGCAGTTTTTAGGAAATTCTTGGCAGAAAAAGGAAATTCAGTGCAGAAAAAAGGAAATTCAGTGCAGAAAAAAGGAAATTCAATGCAGAAAAAAGGAAATTCAGTGCAGAAAAAAGGAAATTCAGTGCAGAAAAAAGGAAATTCAGTGCAGAAAAGAGGAAATTCAGTGCAGAAAAGAGGAAATTCAGTGCAGAAAAAAGGAAATTCAGTGCAGAAAAAAGGAAATTCAGTGCAGAAAAAGGAAATTCAGTGCAGAAAAAAGGAAAATTCAGTGCAGAAAAAAGGAAATTCAGTGCAGAAAATGAGGAAATTCAGTGCAGAAAAAAGGAAATTCAGTGCAGAAAAAAGGAAATTCAGTGCAGAAAAAAGGAAATTCAGTGCAGAAAAAAGGAAATTCAGTGCAGAAAAAAGGAAATTCAGTGCAGAAAAGAGGAAATTCAGTGCAGAAAAAAGGAAATTCAGTGCAGAAAAAAGGAAATTCAGTGCAGAAAAAGGAAATTCAGTGCAGAAAAAAGGAAATTCAGTGCAGAAAAAAGGAAATTCAGTGCAGAAAAAAGGAAATTCAGTGCAGAAAAAAAGGAAATTCAGTGCAGAAATTCAGTGCAAAAGGAAATTCAGTGCAGAAAAAAGGAAATTCAGTGCAGAAAAAAGGAAATTCAGTGCAGAAAAAAGGAAATTCAGTGCAGAAATTCAGTGCAGAAAAGAGGAAATTCAGTGCAGAAAAGAGGAAATTCAGTGCAGAAAAAGAGAAAAGTGCAGAAAAAGGAAATTCAGTGCAGAAAAGAGGAAATTCAGTGCAGAAAAAAAAAGAGGAAATTCAGTGCAGAAAAGAGGAAATTCAGTGCAGAAAAGAGGAAATTCAGTGCAGAAAAGAGGAAATTCAGTGCAGAAAAGAGGAAATTCAGTGCAGAAAAAAAGAAATTCAGTGCAGAAAAGAGGAAATTCAGTGCAGAAAAAAGGAAATTCAGTGCAGAAAAAAGGAAATTCAGTTTAGAAAAAAGGAAATTCAGTGCAGAAAAAAGGGAAATTCAGTGCAGAAAAAAAGGAAATTCAGTGCAGAAAAAAGGAAATTCAGTGCAGAAAAAAGGAAATTCAGTGCAGAAAAAAGGAAATTCAGTGCAGAAAAAGAGGAAATTCAGTGCAGAAAAAAGGAAATTCAGTGCAGAAAAAAGGAAATTCAGTGCAGAAAAAAGGAAATTCAGTGCAGAAAAAAGGAAATTCAGTGCAGAAAAAAAGGAAATTCAGTGCAGAAAAAAGGAAAATTCAGTGCAGAAAAAAGGAAATTCAGTGCAGAAAAAAGGAAATTCACTGCAGAAAAGAGGAAATTCAGTGCAGAAAAAAGGAAATTCAGTGCAGAAAAAGAGGAAATTCAGTGCAGAAAAAAGGAAAAGGAGGAAATTCAGTGCAGAAAAAAAAAGGAAATTCAGTGCAGAAAATAGGAAATTCAGTGCAGAAAAAAGGAAATTAACGAAAAATATGACAGCAGAAACGGATGAAAGACGGACGAGAGAAAAGATGAATAGGGAAAAGAAAAGATGAACTTTGAAAGATGATCAAATGTAACGAAAATAAATGACAGCAGAAACGGATGAAAGACGGACGAGAAAAATTTTTTTTTAGAAAAAGAAAGATGAACTTTGAAAGATGAACAAATGGAACGAAAATAAATGACAGCAGAAAACGGATGCAAGACGGACGAGAGAAAAGATGAATAGGAAAAGAAAGATGAACTTTGAAAGATGATCAAATGGAACGAAAAATAAACGACAGCAGAAACGGATGAAAGAAGGACGAGAGGAAAAATGAATAGGAAAAGAAAGATGAACTTTGAAAGATGAACAAATGGAACGAAAATAAACGACAGCAGAAACGGATGCAAGACGGACGAGAGAAAAGATGAATAGGAAAAGAAAGATGAACTTTGAAAGATGATCAAATGTAACGAAAATAAACGACAGCAGAAACGGATGCAAGACGGACGAGAGAAAAGATGAATAGGAAAAGAAAGATGAACTTTGAAAGATGATCAAATGGAACGAAAATAAACGACAGCAGAAACGGATGAAAGAAGGACGAGAGGAAAAATGAATAGGAAAAGAAAGATGAACTTTGAAAGATGAACAAATGGAACGAAAATTAAACGACAGCAGAAACTGATGCAAGACGGACGAGAGAAAAAATGAATGGGAAAACAACGAAAATAAATTACCCGGCTGTTCAATAGCAGCAGATTCCAAGATGGCTGGCAGACAAGCGCAGAGAAAAGCAAAAAAGATGAGCGTCGACTTCATAACGATCGAGAATCGACTGAGAAACTGACAAACAGGACTTCAAGCTGCAGTGTTACGAGTAACAGTAAGCAATAGTTCAACGTTGCATATTACCTATGTATACTATTATTCAGAGTAAAAAAAAAATTGGTCAAATTGTGTATTAAAAAAAAAAATATTTAAATAGAAAATTATTTGTTCTTTTGATGCCCAATTGTTTCAAGATTCTCACACTGCGACATCATTTGATCTACTACTATTCCCATTGAGCGTACACAGGCAAATTGGAAATCTTCAAAAGAGTATGAAATCCACAACTGGTTCCTTAATTGTTCATATTTGCCAATTACTAATTATCAATTAATTCTTTGCAAGAATCGAACAGTGACATAAACAAAGATATATATTCAGAAAACGAAAACAAAAAAAATAACTCGAGGTTTGACTAAATATCAGTGTAGATGGCAATAAGAAACGTTAACCATGAGTAATCTAATGCTTTCAGCTGCATGATACACGAAGGCGGGGTAGTCTTTGCTCGTAATGCCAATTGGAAGGCAGATAATGAGATAAATTCATAAATTCGTTGGCCTATATAGGCACTATTTATATACTGTATGTTGATTTATTGCATCAGTCGAGCGTTTTTTACATGAGCCTCTGGCTCGGGAGATTGGGCAACCACTCCTTACGTTATCGATATTAAATAAATTATTATTAATATTATTCAGTATAGTACGGAAGCGTTGAGGGGACTTCAGACTTTGTAAAAACGGCAGGTTTTCAAAACAAAATAAGAATTAATCATTGCTAGTAGTATGATGGAATAGGAATGAAGTATTTTCTTGTCGGATAATCGCAGCATTAGTTTAAAACTACTCCAAAAGTAGAAGACTTCAGACTTCAGACTTCAGACTTCAGACTTCAGACTTCAGTCTTCTAACTTTGTTTCATTGTAAATCAAGATGGCGGAAGGGTGCGTGTAATTGACCCGGAAGGTGTGGACAGTCGTAGACGACGTAGACTAAAGAGAAGAAAAGATGTAACCCCTGGACCAAATTTTTGTGTCAATCAATCAATCGTTTATTTATCCACGTTACGTCAAAGAGCAAAAGCTCGTTCAAAATGTATGGCATATAGATGGTTGAGACAAACTTAAGCCATTTGGTTTTAGCATTCATGGATGCATCAACGGAATTATGGATTTCTCGGCGTTGCTCTGTTTGTAAATGTTTGGGTTAGCACAACTAAACCATGTGAACTCGTGTTTAATAAATTAAAGCTACATACATTTTTTAAATATAAACAGCATACATCATGTGTTAAATGCCTCTAATACTGATATCAAAGCAAACCGGTCCAGCAAACCTATAGAAGTCTAAGAACACAACATTACAAATTACTCTGGTTCAGAATTATCGTACAGTTTACATGGTATTCTGTTAACTGAATAAAGAACATACACGTGCAATGTTCCGTCATTCTCTTATACTCATGTCAAAGCAATGTTCAGCTACAGTTACATGTCCCCCATTTACTTGCTTGATAATGATAAGTACTAGTTCTCTTATTCTTCGTTCTCTTTGCTCGCGCGACTCTGCTTCCGTTATACGGTATCATGAAAAGGAATCAATACGAAATTGAGCATGCGTTAGAAGTTAGAAGTAAGTCTGAAGTCTGAAGTCTGAAGTCCCCTCAACGCTTCCGTAATATAGCCTCTTGTAAACTTATTTGAAAAGACAGATAAATGGAACATATTTGTCCATTTTATATTTCATTATTATTTATCGTATTTTTTGTTAGGTGAACTGTACGTAGGGATAACCTCAAGATTCACCTTTTTCAAATAATTGAGTTTATTTTGAAATAAAGTATTATTAGTATTTTAACAAGCTGATAATTACCCTGCCTGGGGATCCTCCATTCCAGTCAAAAGAACATTGTCAATCTGTTGTTGAAGAAATAGAAAACGAGCGCGTGTGCTATGTGCGGATTTATGGCACGCGGGGACTGATCAGAACACGAGAGAAGTGCTAAGAGAAGCACGACGCGTAGCGGAGCTTCTAAACACTTCTCGAGTGTTCTGATCAGTCCCTACGTGCTATAAATCTTCACATAGCACAGCGGGCAAGTTTTCTATTTCTTTTATAAAATACAATTATGAATTAAAGGCAAGTTTTCAATTTTGTTCGTTACAAAAATGTTTGAATATCTGCGCGCGCGTGCTGTGCATGTGTTCTCATACAGCACGCGGAATACGCATCATATGGCCAATCAGAGCGCGCGTTATATCATAGTTATTTTATAATGTAGATTACAGTACGCTTCGACAAATTATTTAATCCCATGGACAGTAATTACTGCCGCTCACCTCCAAAATTAGTTTCCCGTCAGGCAGGAGTCATGAAAAACAATTATAAGCCAATTCGGAGTTTAAGAATAAGGTTCAGTGCGCATGCGATTTTATCCCGAATTTATCACCTTCTTTTGTTATTTAAAAATAACACAAACGTTAACAAAAGAAGGTGATAAATTCGGGATAAAATCGCATGCACACTGAACCTTATTCTTAAACACGAGGACGCACTATAAAAAGGGCATGCTCCGCCCACAATTTTTGAATAATAATGAGTTTGAATATGGCGGACAATGGTTGAACATGGCTGAACAACGGGGGTAAAATAATTTTCTTAATATATAAAATCACATTTCAACAGCAAAGTTAATGAAGAAATTGTAATTTTACGTCTACAATTGACGACCGTGTCAATATTTTTCGTATTCGGTAATTATCTATACGATTTTCAGACGCACCACGCGTAAAGAATATGTTTTGAATTTCGCGCGACATGTATCACACCAATCAACATCCGTACTTCTTATCCAGGCCTACAAATTCATGAGCCGAAATCCTCTTTGTCTGTAATAAGCATTTCCAAGCATAAAACTATGTTCGGTCATTTCTACATAAAGCTAGCGACAAGACTAATGTTTTCATTACACAAGTTACGTTCGAGTCTTTGTCGTCGTTCGTCTTGTTATGGTGTCGTCGTTCGCGAAGGTGTCTTGTTATGAAGTAAATGTGTCGAGCATATTTGTACATCTCTGTACTTTTATGGTAAAGGCCGGTAAGGTTTCGAAACCTATGCTGTGCCGCAATATATTTAATTCGCAAATGGCATTTCCATGTCTTGGCGGGTAAATTTTAGGATAACCTACAAAAGAAACGATAAGCATAATAATAATAATAGAGCCGTGCGACTTCAAAACGGCTAACGGTTCCAGTTCAAAGTACCATAATTTTTATCAAAGTGAAAAGTGATAGTGAATTGTACAACAAAAATTATTCATCTTGTTCATTTGATTGATTTATAGAGCTTGCAGTTCTTGAGATCCCCTCCCTATGACGTATCGGTAGATTTGATTGACAGATCCAACGAACTTACCTTAGGTACCTCTCCTTTAATAGTGCGTCCTCGTGTTTAATCTCCGAACTGGTCCACGTGACGTCATGACGGCCATGTTGGATCCCGATAACAAAGCATTCTTGGCATCTACACGAACAAGTTTTCCTTGACAAGGAAAAATTGGCGATGTTTTTGTCGTCTACACGAGCAAGTCTTCCTTGTCAAGGAAAACTTTTCAAGGAAAATCTGCTCGTGTAGACTCGGCTTTATTCTTATTGCTTTATAATTTAATTAGAGTGCAAACAGTAAAACCATGAAAAACAGTGTGAAATGTAATTAGCACTAAATAGTGCAATGTCTTTTGTTTTCTATTGTTTCATTGGTGCTATTTAGCACTAACTAGTTTGTACTGTTTTAGTGTTTGCTCTCTAGCGAGGACCGTATGTTAGATAGAGTGCAGACACTAAAAACCATGACGAACTAAAAATAGTACTAAATAGTACAAAATCCTTTGTTTTCCATTGCATCTACATCTAGTTCTACATATGTCCTGATGCGTTGCAAGCATAAAATTAGTTATATAAGTATAATGTAGAGGCTAGTTTCATGACGAAATTATATATCTCTGCGAAGTTATGAACGATTTAAATTCTGAAAAAACATCAAAACGAGGCTTGCAACGCATGACGGCAAAATCCCATACTAAAGTCTATAAATGTCATCCCCGATAACTTTCTGAGATTTTATCCTATACCATCGTAACTTTCCAGAAATGTTCTTTCAGACAAACTCTTTCAGATCATATAGGCTGTTTGCACCAGAAAGAAACCAGTTTGCCGATCTTAAAAATCAGTACGCGTGAGAAGCAAAGCATTCTTGGCATCTACACGAACAAGTTTTCCTTGACAAGGAAAAATTGGCGATGTTTTTGTCGTCTACACGAGCAAGTCTTCCTTGTCAAGGAAAACTTTTCAAGGAAAATCTGCTCGTGTAGACTTGGCTTTAGTCTTATTGCTTTATAATTTAATTGGAGTGCAAACACTAAAACCATGAAACAGTGTGAAATTTAATTAGCACAAAATAATGTAATGTCTTTTGTTTTTCTATTGTTTCATTGGTGCTATTTAGCACTAACCAGTTTGTACTGTTTTAATGTTTGCACTCTAGCGAGGACCGTATGTTAGATAGAGTGCAGACACTAAAACCATGAAACTAAATAGTACTAAATAGTACAAATCCTTTGTTTTCCATTGCATCTCAATCTAGTTCTACATATGCCCTGATGCGTTGCAAGCCTCGTTTTGATGTTTTTTCAGAATTTAAATCGTTCATAACTTCGCAGAGATATATAATTTCATGAAATTATATATCTCTGCGAAGTTATGAACGATTTAAATTCTGAAAAAAACATCAAAACGAGGCTTGCAACGCATGACGGCAACATCCCATACTAAAGTCTATAAATGTCATCCCCGATAACTTTTTGAGATTTTATCCAATACCATCGAAACTTTCCAGAAATGTTCTTTCAGACAAACTCTGTCAGATCATATAGGCTGTTTGCACCAGAAAGAAACCAGTTTGCCGATCTTAAAAATCAGTACGCGTGAGAAGAGTGAATTGGACCCTTTGCCGGCCGATAATTTATGTCAACTTTAAAAGCGTCTCACGTCAAAACTATATAATCTAGCGAACTAATGGAACTACCTGTGACTGAGTGATATCTTAACTTCTACTTGGTGGAGTTTTGGCGTTTTTATCGAAGGTTTCGAATTTTTCTAAATTTATTTCCGAAGCATATATTTTACTACAATAAAAGTAGGGTAAAAACAAAAAATATTTTTTCCATGTGCTACGCAAAATTATTATCTCAAAACAAGGTATTGTAAAGTTGAAATGATGTGCTGTTAGGATCCTTTAAAATTTGGTTGGGTAAAATCTTTTGCGTGATGCTTCAGAGCTTCAAAGTTTCGAGAAATTCACCTAAATTACCCGTCGGCGAGATCAAGCGATTTGCATAATTGTACAGAGCCCTGCATCTTGTATTTGACCCTCTGGTCCAACCTAGTCCTAGCTTTGAGCAATGGTGTGGACAAATTGACCAAGTATCTATGTTTGCAGGATTTGAAAATATACCCGAGCGCGACACAGAATGAACTCGACTTCATATCCGGGACCTGAAGAGGTATTCAAACAATTTGCGTGCTGTTATTTCCTTGTTGCACGATAAAAGAGGAACAATAGATTCTATGAATATATTACAATAACTGAGTGCTACTTAGTTTATCCCGTACACGCACATCTGAATGTCTTTTATTGTGTATATACCAACGTAGTCTAGCTTTGGCCAATACAAATTCATATTAACCACGATTTAAAATGTGAAACTTGTAAGATTGATTACATTCAAGGCAGCCAACGTATAAAGTTGCATCGCAAGATAACGGATAACGGATTCAGGACAGTTCTTTTACAATTAAAGATGCGGGTAATTTAGGTGAATTTCTGGAAACTTTGAAGCTCTGAAGCATCAGCTACGCGTAACATGGAAACATAACAAGGAAAATATAGAGAAAAAATAGCGTAGGTGGGGGGTGGGGGTGGGGGGGATTTTACAATATACAATCCTTAAATAATTCTTGAATAGCTTTTCAGATGTTTCATTGCGTGCTAGATATCCACGTTATTAATTCATGAGGTCAGAATCCTCTAGAACTATTGCACGGCATAAATATCTCTGTCAGTTGGATACTACAATTGTAAGAACGAGTTACGAGCGTATTTTTTCACTATTTTTTCCTTGTTATGTTTCCATGTTATACGTCGAGTCAGTTGGATACTACAATTGTAAGAACGAGTTATGAAAGTGTTTTCATTTTCTATTTTTTTCCATGTTACTAGTACGTGGCCTTTCAATTCCCAGTAACTACTGCAAAGACTTTATTCAAAATGTTGTTTTGAATTGTTGGATATTGTATTGGTTATTTGAACTAAACGAGACTAATGAATAACTGTCGGTGACGCCAAAGCATTTAACTCCGTAATTAATTGCCCAGAAAACCTGTTTTGTTTCAGTTTGCGACGATCCAACTTAACTTTGTTAACAAAAACATTCACGAACCATCTAAAAAAATGGAGGTTTCTTGGTGTTGCAGAACACCAGATGACGTTAGACAATGAACACAAAGAACGAGAAGAATGAAGTTGAATCAAAACAATACCCTGCATACAAAGAAACCTAACCAAGAATACAATGCAGACTGTAGCACCAAGAAACACCCAAAAAAATACAGTTGAAAAAGCAATTAACACAAATAATTAACTTCGCCGTTCTATAGAAAGTTTGTTTTGACATCTGACTATCACAATTGCAATACAATTCTCTTCAAAACGTACGAAATAATTAAATGACTTCTTCATTTTTGGCGAATCCGGAAAAATGAGTTGGAAATACCTTTGGTTTGACAAAGCCGGACCGCATTGTAATATCGTTCCATCGTATTCGTGCAATTTCAGACAGAACAATTGTCGGTGACAAGGGGTACCGATAGGGTAGGGTTTTCAAGGAGGGTGGGGGGGGGGGGGGGGGGGCGGGGGGGGGGGGGGGATTTACAATATACAATCCTTAATAATCCTTGAATAGCTTTTCAGATGTTTCATTGCGTGCTAGTTATCCACGTTATTAATTCATGAGGTCAGAATCCTCTAGAGCTATTGCACGGCATAAATATCTCTGTCAGTTGGATACTACAATTGTAAGAACGAGTTACGAGCGTATTTTTTCACTATTTTTTCCTTGTTATGTTTCCATGTTATACGTCGAGTCAGTTGGATACTACAATTGTAAGAACGAGTTATGAAAGTGTTTTCATTTTCTATTTTTTCCATGTTACTAGTACGTGGCCTTGCAATTCCCATTAACTACTGCAAAGACTTTATTCAAAATGTTGTTTTGAATTGTTGGATATTGTATTGGTTATTTGAACTAAACGAGACTAATGAATAACTGTCGGTGACGCCAAAGCATTTAACTCCGTAATTAATTGCCAAGAAAACCTGTTTTGTTTCAGTTTGCGACGATCCAACTTAGCTTTGTTAACAAAGCATTCACGATTAACTTCGCCGTTCTATAAAAAGTTTGTTTTGACATCTGACTATCACAATAAGCCAGTTCACGCTGTCGTCCGCCATTTTGAATTGGGACAAACGCGGCAAAATTTATAGAAATCTGGATCACTTTGACTTGCCGTAACTCCGCTCGATTTCGTTGGATTTGTAAAAAACTTACCATTTTAGAAAAGATGTTTTCTTTGTTATTTATGTCCTATAATATGATGAGTATTGGAAGGCTTCAAATCGAGAGAAAAAGATTTTGGTGTTCAAAATAAAACGTTCGGCACGTAAATATGCAAATTAGCTCGAAATTTTAAGATACATTCGTGAAAAGAAGATTGACTCGAAAAAGGTAGTTAAAACACCTACATTGGTCTTATTTTCACTCCAACAACTGATACGCATGCCTGCTGATTATCGAAGTTTAAATTTTGAAAACCCAACGAAATCGAGCAGAACTACGGCAAGTCAAAGTGATCCAGATTTCTATAAATTTTGCCGAGTTTGTCCAATTAAAAATGGCGGCCGACAGCGTGAACTGGCTTATTGCAATACAATTCTCTTCAAAACGTACGACATGATTAAAAGACTTCTTCATTTTTGGCGAATCCGGAAAAATGAGTTGGAAATACCTTTGGTTTGACAAAGCCGGACCGCATTGTAATATCGTTCCATCGTATTCGTGCAATTTCAGACAGAAAAATTGTCGGTAACAAGGGGTACCGATAGGGTAGAGTTTTCAAGGAGGGTGGGGGGGATTTTACAATATACAATCCTTAAATAATCCTTGAATAGCTTTTCAGATGTTTCATTGCGTGCTAGTTATCCAATTTATTAATTCATGAGGTCAGAATCCTCTAGAACTATTGCACGGCATAAATATCTCTGCAGTTGCAGCTCCACATAGAAGAACTAACAAACCCATTGCAACAATGCTTGTTTTTCTAGTGCTCTTCTCCGTACACTTTGTTTGTGCAAAAGGCAACCAATTTCTACCGTTTCGATTTGACATATTGAATCATACCATATTTTCCCCTCAAAATGTGACCAACGTGACCCAAAAGACAACACTCGTTTTCTTCAAACAAGAATGCGTTCTGAACTGCGCTGATACGCCCTGGTGCAAATCTCTTAACTTCAAGCTAACAGCAAACAGCAACGGACTTCACGTATGCGAGGTTTTATCTGTCGATAAGTTTTCCAACGAGAAGCACTTGAAACAAAAAACCAAGAATACATTCATTACAGCATGAAGGTGAGTTGTCAGATGTCCTTAGAAGTTTAATGAAAAAGATGCTCAACTTTATGAAGGCTTTCGCTCTGTTAAAACAAGCAGATACTCGGGCACCCGAATGAGTACGCTCATAGTTTTTACACAGATACGATAGACGGGTCTGTCTATTTGTCTGTCACAGATAGATCTATTCGCTTGTATATCAAGTATGGAATTAATGAAATTGGTACAGTTTTTTTAAAGTGTAATTTCTTCTGTTAAAAATTTGGCGTCTTTGAAAAAAGTCTTGTCATTTCACCACAGGTAGCCCAAGGTATCTATGAGAGGCTTGTTATCGAGCTGTATATATAAGGCTTTGTATGGTACCTTAGGCTCTGGTCGATAACTCCGTAAATAATAAAGCCAATGAACTCTATCCTTTCTGTGGTATTGTTTGTGTCGTTGTTGATCTCTGGTAGCGATTTCAGGTCATTCTGGTTATTTTTTCCCGCACTAAACCACGACCCTTGCTTCGATACTATGCAGCACGAAAGACAGATAGATTTTCTCGAAGTTCATCAAAAAAAGTCCGATAAAACTTCCCCCTGCAGAGGCAGCAATCCAGCAACATCATCGATTAAACAGCCATTTTAAAACACTAAAAGCCGTGGCAAGATAATCCTGTGCAGTTCGGAAACCGTTGAGGCGCGGTTGGCCTGGGCGCGAACCAAATTCTTCCGAACGAGTGTCCCCATGGTCTGGAAATGCTAAACGTTTAATTCTACCGTACCGTAAAACACAACTGAGATATGATTTTTTCCGCTTAGCTTCCTTGAAAAAGTCTTCATATTGTCTTTTTTTTTCAAAGTGGGCAGCATAATATAAGCTTAACAATAGTTCGAGAGCAAAATCACGTCGCATTTCCAGACCGTAACTGGATTGCTGCCTCCGCAGGATAAGCTTTATCGGACTTTTTTTGATGAACTTCGAGGAAATCTATCTGTCTTTCGAGCTGCAGAGCATCGAAGCAAGGGGACGTGGTTTAGTGGGGGAAAAACATCGATTTTCGAGAGTGGGTCAGTCCGATCGGCCATTGCTAGTCTCCTACCTTTCCTTCTTCTTAGTAGTGAGGGGAGAGCTCAGCTAAAAATCGCCGGGATGACCTGAAATCGCTAACAGAGATCAACAAACGATACAAACAACCGACTACAGGAAGGTTAGAGTTCATTGGCTTTATTATTTACGGAGTTATCGACCAGAGCGGTCCCATACAAAGCCTTATATACAGCTCGATAACAAGCCTCTCATAGATACCTTGGACTACCTGTGATGTTTCACATTCAAAAATGCCTCTTGAAAGTACTAACACTATCGCGAACGAACAAACTAGTTTGGATTTTTATTCATGTTTATTTGGTCCCCCATACTGTTCACTCTTTGCCCCATAGACTTAAGGTTTTAATTAAATGCTGTAGTTACTACGGATCTCATCAAACAGCAGGGCACAAATATTCCAACGATCACCTAGAGTTTTATCTCAATGTTTCCCATTTCAGATTTCTTGGGAATAACATTCTTAGTTCAAAGTATTTTCATATCAATTTGTTTATTAATACGTTCGGTGACGAGAAAAAAAATACTCTAGGCAATGTTCGCGGGGAATAATAATAATAATAATAAGAATAAGAATAAGAATAAGAATAAGAATAGTATTAAGAGGATATTTTTTACGAACGCGCGTATTGAGCGCCAAAAACCAATAGCATGGAGAATACGTTTTGTACAAGGCTAAAACTGCTTTAGCAAAGAGTTCAAGGTATTTGTGATGGTTTTTGAACGGTAAAAGTGAAATTAGAGTGTTAATCCAAAGTGAAAATTTGATTTGAAAACCGTCCACATGGGCTAGATCTGTATATTTGCTAGTATTGCTGATGTTTTCCCCTGAATTACCCCAAATGTGAAACAAAAAGCAGGAAAATGGCTTTGTACAACGCTAAAACAGCTTTAGGCAGACAATTTACTTTGTTTTTAATAGTTTGTGCTTGGTTAAAATAAAATTAGAGTGTTAATCCAAAGCGAAAATCGAAATTCAAACTGTCCAAAAGGGCTGTTTTTTGGCGCTTTTGGCGGATATTACGCGATGTTGAAAGAAATATCCTCTTAATAGTAATAATAATAATAATAATAATAATAATAATAATAAATAATAATAATAATAATAATAGTAATAGTAATAATAATTTTAATAATAATAATAATAATAATAATAATAATAATAATAATAAAAATAATAGTAATAGTAATAATAATAATAATAGTAATAGTAATAATAATAGTAATAGTAATAGTAATATTAATAATAATAATAATAATAATAATAATAATAATATTGAAAATATTTGAAACATTGATTTATTTAAAAAATGTATTGAGACAAATGGATTTGACCTGTATTTGTATTGCCTGGTTTCAACTATATCAGCTGATAAAAGTCCTTGAACTGATCTCTTTAATTACCTTCCATGTGTTGTCAAGCAGAGAGCATTTTATTAAAAAGTTGCAATTCAGCCAATGAAAATTCCTCAAGAGACCGGAAATGACGTCAGTCATTTAAAATAAATTCTCCAACTTGAATCACATTTTCATAATTTATCTTGCAGAATCCGTGCGAAGAGAATCTTCACTTCTGTAAAAACGGATCATGCGCAGTTCACTACAACAGAAAAGATAAATATTGCAAGTGCATGACGGGATATAGTGGAGAAAGGTGTGAAATTGGTGAGTGATCAACGAATTTAAAACTCTAAAGCCAGTTTCGCAAATTTGATCAATCAGTTCACTGTATACTGGAAAAGACGCGCGCTAGCACAGTTCGGAACTTGAAAATTCAGTATTTTCTTGAAAGTCGTTGGAAATTTTCAATTTTCAAGGTTTTGGACATTTCCAAATAATTAATTTTCAAGATTTGGAAATTCGTTGGAATTCAATTTCAAATAAATTTTCAATGAATTTCTAAGGTTTGAAGAGCGTTCGTTTTTCCCCCAGAGGTACAGATAAAGATGGCGGCTGTACATATTACCCAGTAATCCTTTGCGAACCTAAATCAGTACTACTCACATCGATCTAAGTAACGGCTTCACACTTGTAAATTTTCACATTTTCAAAACCCTTATATAAAGTTTCTACCTACACACGCAAGGGATTATGGTAACATCTACTGATGCGCCATCTTGTTCTGAAGCGAGGTTTTGGTGATTTCTTTAATAATACGAATTTAACATTTGCTTAGAAATCGATGAATGCAAGAAAAGCCCAGCCGTTTGCCATCGCAATGCGACTTGTACCAATACACCAGGTTCATTCATTTGTAAGTGTAAAGATGGCTTTACGGGGAATGGAACAACGTGATCTGGTAAGTACTGTGCGTGCAACACCATGACTATTTCACTACTAGATTCAGTTATCTCGCTCGCCCAATATAGACATAGTGCTATAAAGATAGCCATGAAGTACGTCTGATCTAAACATCTCACCCAGATCAGTGGGATATAGAGTTTGACGAGCCAAATGTTGGACTGTACATGCAACACCATGACTATTTCACTACCTTTTACTTCGCTCGCCCAAAATAGTGTTTGATAGAAATCAAGGGAAAGTTAATTAACAATTATTCGGCAAAGTGATTAAGTGATTATCGGAGAATATTCACCCAGACGAATTAGTATAATTACTGAGTTGAACAAGTAAAAAAACAACAACAAGACAAACAAGGAAAGGTGGGCAAATAAGCAAGCATAAGCATAAGCATAAGCATAAGCATAAGCATAAGCATAAGCATAAGCATAAGCATAAGCATAAGCATAAGCATAAGCATAAGCATAAGCATAAGCATAAGCATAAGCATAAGCATAAGCATAAGCATAAGCATAAGCATAAGCATAAGCATAAGCAAAAAGCATAAGCATGACGCAAGCATAAGCATAAGAGGCATTATGTCATAAGCAAAACAGGCCACGCAAGCATAAGCATAAGAGGCATTATGTCATTGTGAAAACAGGCCTGACGCAAGCATAAGCATAAGAGGCATTATGTCATTGTGAAAACAGGCCTGACGCAAGCATAAGCATAAGAGGCATTATGTCATTGTGAAAACAGCCTGACGCAAGCATAAGCATAAGAGGCATTATGTCATTGTGAAAACAGGCCTGACGCAAGCATAAGCATAATAAGCATTATGTCATTGTGAAAACAGGCCATGACGCAAGCATAAGCATAAGCATATGTCATTGTGAAGCATAGGCCTGACGCAAGCATAAGCATAAGAGGCATTATGTCATTGTGAAAAAGGCATGAAGCAAGCATAAGCATAAGAGGCATTATGTCATTGTGAAAACAGGCCTGACGCAAGCATAAGCATAAGAGGCATTATGTCATTGTGAAAACAGGCCTGACGCAAGCATAACGCAAGCATAAGCATAAGATAATTATGTCATTGTGAAAACAGGCCTGACGCAAGCAAGCATAAGCATAAAGGCATTATGTCATTGTGAAAACAGGCCTGACGCAAGCATAAGCATAAGAGGCATTATGTCATTGTGAAACAGGCCTGACGCAAGCATAAGCATAAGAGGCATTATGTCATTGTGAAAACAGGCCTGACGCAAGCATAAGCATAAAGGCATTATGTCATTGTGAAAACAGGCCTGACGCAAGCATAAGCATAAGAGGCGTTATGTCATTGTGAAAACAGGCCTGCGCAAGCATAAGCATAAGCATAAGCATTGTGAAAACAGGCCTGACGCAAGCATAAGCATAAGAGCATTAAGTCATTGTGAAAATAAGCACGCAAGCATAAGCATAAGAGGCATTATGTCATAAGCAAACAGGCCTGACGCAAGCATAAGCATAAGAGGCATAATGCATAAGCATAACAGGCATACGCATAAGCATAAGCATAGAGGCGTTATGTCAAGTGAAAAGCAGGCCTGAGCATAAGCATAAGCATAATAAGCATAATTGTGAAAACAGGCCTGACGCAAGCATAAGCATAAGAGGCGTTATGTCATGTGCAAAAGCATAAGCATAAGCATAAGCATAAGCATAAGAGGCAGCATAAGCATAAGCATAAGCCTGACGCAAGCATAAGCATAAGAGGCATTAGCATTGTGAAAACAGGCCTGCATGTAAGCATAAGCATTAAGCATAAGCATGTGAAAACAGGCCTGACGCAAGCATAAGCATAAGAGGCATTATGCATAAGCATAAGCATAAGCAGGCATAAGACGCAAGCATAAGCATAAGCATAAGCATAGCATAAGCATGTCATTGTGAAAACAGGCCTGACGCAAGCATAAGCATAAAGCATATGTAAGCATAAGCACAGGCCTGACGCAAGCATAAGCATAAGAGGCATTATGTCATTGTGAAAACAGGCCTGACGCAAGCATAAGCATAAGAGGCATTAAGCATTGTGAAAACAGGCCTGACGCAAGCATAAGCATAAGATATTATGTCATTGTGAAAACAGGCCTGACGCATAAGCATAAGCATAAGAGGCATTATGTCATTGTGAAAACAGGCCTGTAAGCATAAGCATAAGCATAAGAAGCATATGTCATGTGAAAACAGGCCTGACGCAAGCATAAGCATAAGAGGCATATGTCATTGCATAAGCATAAGCTGACGCAAGCATAAGCATAAGAGGCATTATGTCATTAAGAAAACAGGCCTGACGCAAGCATAAGCATAAGAGGCATTATGTCATTGTGAAAACAGGCCTGACGCAAGCATAAGCATAAGAGGCATTAAGCATTGTAAGCATAAGCCTGACGCAAGCATAAGCATAAGAGGCATTATGTCATTGTGAAAACAGGCATACGCATAAGCATAAGCATAAGAGGCATTATGTCATGTGAAAACAGGCATGACGCAAGCATAAGCATAAGAGGCGTTAAGTCATTGTGAAAAAGCATAAGCAATAAGCATAAGAGCATTATGCATTGTGAAAACAGGCCTGACGCAAGCATAAGCATAAGAGGCATTATGTCATTGTGAAAACAGGCCTGACGCAAGCATAAGCATAAGAGGCATTATGTCATTGTGAAAACAGGCATGACGCAAGCATAAGCATAAGAGGCGTTATGTCATTGTAAAAACAGGCCTGACGCAAGCATAAGCATAAGCAAGATAAGCATAAGCATTGTGAAAACAGGCATGACGCAAGCATAAGCATAAGAGGCATTATGTCATTGTGAAAACAGGCCTGACGCAAGCATAAGCATAAGAGGCGTTATGTCATTGTGAAAACAGGCCTGACGCAAGCATAAGCATAAGAGGCGTTATGTCATTGTGAAAACAGGCCTGACGCAAGCATAAGCATAAGAGGCGTTATGTCATTGTGAAAACAGGCCTGACGCAAGCATAAGCATAAGAGGCGTTATGTCAGCAAACAGCATAAGCAAGCATAAGCATAAGCGTTATGTCATTGTGAAAACAGGCCTGACGCAAGCATAAGCATAAGAGGCGTTATGTCATTAAAAACAGGCCTAAGCGCAAGCATAAGCATAAGAGGCGTTATGTCATTGTGAAAACAGGCCTGACGCAAGCATAAGCATAAGAGGCGTTATGTCATTGTGAAAAAGGCCTGACGCAAGCATAAGCATAAGAGGCGTTATGTCATTGTGCAAAACAGGCCTGACGCAAGCATAAGCATAAGCATAAGGCATTATGTCATTGTGAAAACAGGCCTGACGCAAGCATAAGCATAAGAAGCATTATGTCATTGAAACATAGGCCTGACGCAAGCATAAGCATAAGAGGCGTTATGTCATTGTGAAAACAGGCATGACGCAAGCATAAGCATAAGAGGCGTTATGTCATTGTGAAAACAGGCCTGACGCAAGCATAAGCATAAGAGGCATAAGTCATTGTGAAGCACAGGCCTGACGCAAGCATAAGCATAAGAGGCATGTATGTCATAAGCATGTACAGCATAAGCAAGCATAAGCATAAAGGCATTAAGCATAAGCATAAAATAAGCATGACGTAAGCATAAGCATGTAAGCATAAGTCATAAGCATAACAGGCCTGACGCAAGCATAAGCATAAGAGGCATAAGCATTGTGAAAACAGCCTGACGCAAGCATAAGCATAAGAGGCATAAGCATTGTGAAAAGCATAAGCATAAGCATAAGCATAAGCATATGTCATAAGCATAAGCCTGACGCAAGCATAAGCATAAGATAAGTTAAGCATAAGAAAACAGGCCTGACGCAAGCATAAGCATAAGCAGAAGCATAAGCATGAAAACAGGCCTGACGCAAGCATAAGCATAAGAGGCATTATGTAAGCATATAAGCACAAGCATGACGCAAGCATAAGCATAAGCATAAGCATAAGCATTAAGCACAAGCATAAGCATAAGCATAAGCATAAGCATAAGCATAAGCATGTGCAAAGCCTGACGCAAGCATAAGCATAAGAGGCGTTAAGCATTGTGAAAAAGCATAAGCATAAGCATAAGCATAAGAGGCGTTAAGCATTGTAAGCACAAGCCTGAAGCATAAGCATAAGCATAAGCATAAGCATAAGCATTAAGCAAAGCATAAGCATAAGCAAGCATAAGCATAAGAGGCGTTATGTCATTGTGATAACAGGCATACGCAGCATAAGCATAAGCATAACATTGGCATAAGCATAAGCATAAGCATAAGCATAAGAGCATTATGTCATTGTGAAAAAGCATAAGCATAATAATAAGCATAAGCATAAGCATAAGCATAAGCATAAGAGGCGTTATGCATAAGCAAAAGCATAAGCATAAGCATAAGCATAAAGTAAGCATAAGCATAAGCATAAGCATGTAAGCATAAGCAAAAGCATGTAAGCATAAGCATGTAAGCATAAGCATGTAAGCATAAGCATAAGCATGTAAGCATAAGCATGTAAGCAAAACAGCATGCAAGTAAGCATAAGCATAAGCATAAGCATAAGCATAAGCAAGCATAAGCATAAGCATATGTCATTGTGCATAAGCATAAGCATAAGCATAAGCATAAGCATAAGCATGAAGCATAAGCATAAGCATAAGAGCATAAGCATAAGCAAAGCATAAGCATGTAAGCATAATCATAAGCATGTAAGCGTTAAGCATGTAAGCATAAGCTGATAAGCATAAGCATGTAAGCATTAGCATAAGCAAAAGCATAACGGCATAAGCATAAGCATAAGCATAAGCATAACGGCATAAGCATAAGCATAAGCATAAGCATGTAAGCATAAGCATAAGCATGTAAGCATAAGCATAAGCATGTAAGCATAAGCATGTAAGCATAAGCATGTAAGCATAAGCATAAGCATGTAAGCATAAAGCATGTAAGCATAAGCATGATTGTAATGTAAGCATAAGCATAAGCATAAGCATAAGCATAAGCATAAGCATAAGCGTAAGCATAAGCCTGACGCAAGCATAAGCATAAGAAGCATATGTCGACGGCATAGGCATGAAGCATAAGCATAAGCATAAGCATAAGCATAAGCATAAGCATAACAGGCCTGACGCATAAGCATAAGCATAAGCATAAGCATTAAGAAAAAGCATGACGCAAGCATAAGCATATAAGCATATGTCATAAGCATGAAAAAGGCATAAGCATAAGCATAAGCATAAGCATAAGCATAAGTATAAGCATAAGCATAAGCATAAGCATGTAAGCATAAGCATAAGCATGTAAGCATAAGCATTGTGTAAGCATAAGCATAAGCATAAGCATGTAAGCATAAGCATAAGCATAACAAGCATAAGCATAAGCATAAGCATAAGCATAAGCATAAGCATAAGCATAAGCATAAGCATAAGCATGTAAGCATAAGCATGAAGCATAAGCATAAGCATAACGGCATAAGCATGTGATAAAACAAGCATAAGCATAAGCATAAGCATAACGGCATAAGCATAAGCATAAGCATAAGCATGTAAGCATAAGCATAAGCATGTAAGCATAAGCATGTAAGCATAAGCATGTAAGCATAAGCATAAGAAGCATGTAAGCATAAGCAGCATAAGCATAAGCATGTAAGCATAAGCATGCATGTAAGCATAAGCATAAGCATAAGCATAAGCATAAGCATAAGCATAAGCGTAAGCATAAGCATAAGCATAAGCATAAGCATTGTGAAAATAAGCATAAGCATAAGCATAAGCATAAGCATAAGCATAAGCATAAGCATAACAGGCATGACGCATAAGCATAAGCATAAGCATAAGCATAAGAAATAAGCATAACGCATAAGCATAAGCATAAAGGCATAAGCATATTGTGATAAGCATAAGCATAAGCATAAGCATAAGCATAAGCATAAGCATGTAAGCATAAGCATAAGCATAAGCAGTCATTGTGAAAACAAGCATGTAAGCATAAGCATGTAAGCATAAGCATGTAAGCATAAGCATAAGCATA
>JAUJYZ010001160.1:0-7500 GCA_033675265.1 Actinostola sp. cb2023 | reverse complement strand
GCAAATTGGATAGAGTCATCTATATTTCCACAATTAGACTTGGAACTTCGCACTTTCGCATGTTTTTATCCAAATTTACAGAGGCAGTATGGACGATATACACGTCGATCGACTTTAATAAAAAGAATGGTAGAAAATTATATTTTCGTAATTTTTATTAGCCAGAGGAAAGTATAAGGAGTAGTAGAATGCTATTCAATCTTGGTAAATTAATTTTCTTCAGAACGTACACTTTTATTTCCCTTAATTTGCTCGCTTCCCAGTCAAGCCTTGTATTTTTGTTCACGATTGACATTATTCGATTCGGGAAGACCGCTGTTCGTCGCGGGCTCAAGATGACCGGATAGTTGGCGATGGAATATTCCTGCTGTATTACTTTCCTAAAATATTGATTTATTTGTTATTATTTTCAGATATCGACGAGTGTGCTAAAAATACACACAATTGTGTCAATCAAACTGAAGTTTGCGCCAATCTTGTCGGTTCCTATGTTTGTTCGTGCAGGGAAGGTTTCTATAAAAATGGCACAAACTGCACAGGATATCCAGAAGGTAGGAAAGGACATATTTGAACCATTAACCCATGACGTAGGAACATCCGTCTCCACATATACAGTGAACAAACACACTTTTCAAACCTTGGAATTTTTTTGGAAATTCTTCGGAAATTTGTTGGAAATTTGTTGGAAATTCTTTGGAAATTCTTTGGAAATTCTTTGGAAATTCTTTGGAAATTCTTTGGAAATTCATTGGAAATTCTTTGGAAATTCATTGAAAATTCTTTGGAAACTCTTTGGAAATTCCTTGGAAATTCTTTGGAAATTCTTTGGAAATTCCTTGGAAATTCTTTGGAAATTCCTTGGAAATTCTTTGGAAATTCCTTGGAAATTCTTTGGAATTCTTTGGAAATTCCTTGGAAATTGAATTTGTATGACTAATTTCCAGCAAAACGTGGAAACTCTTTGGAATGTCCAAAACCTGTATAATTTCCAACTACTTTCCAATAATGAATTTCCAAGGTTTGTAGTGCGTGGGTTTTTATTCCTGTGGAACCAGATGTAGACAACAATGTCTTAGAGAGATGTCTTGATTAGAGAGAGTTCATATAAAAATGTATTTTCTGTCTTATTTTAGCTGGATTGGGTCATTCCACCATTCTTGTCAACTACGGCAATTCTACTTACTTCAAGACCTTATCCGAGTTCTTAAAACCTGTGCTTAGTTCTAATAATGGCTATTGGATAAGATGCTGGCATGGTGCAACACATGGATGGGCTGGAACCACGTTTCAAGAACTATGCTCCCAAAAAGTACCAACAGTCGTTATAGTTCGAGTGGGTAGTTATGTATTTGGTGGATATACCAATAGCACATGGGATGGAGGAATCAGTAAGAACCATTTGATTTTTGCACTCATTATGTACTAACTTCTTCCCCTCCCTCCTCCCTCCCTCCCCTCCCTCCCTCCCTCCCTCCCTCCCTCCCTCCCTCCCTCCCTCCCTCCCTCCCTCCCTCCTCCCTCCCTCCCTCCCTCCCTCCCTCCCTCCCTCCCTCCCTCCCTCCCTCCCTCCCTCCCTCCCCCCCCCCCCTCCCTCCCTCCCTCCCTCCCTCCCACCCTCCCTCCCTCCCTCCCTCCCCTCCCTCCTTCCCCATCTACCTAACAAGCACATTGAGCAAATGTCTGACCGCATTTCCATTCCCAAATTCACCTACATTAGTTCTCAATACTGTGAAAATATTTCCAATAACTTCATTGTCAATTGATTCATGCGACAGTTCTTTTAATGTTAAAATAGATGCAGCAAGGGTAATCTTCATGAGAATAATTGATTTATCAATTGGCAATTTTGTTTGTCGAACAGGTGGTTATCGATCCGCTCCCAAATCGTTTCTGTATTCTTTGTACAACACACGTGGATATTCACCCTTTAAGCTGGTCTTGCTCAACCCGTCAACCAATCTTGCTATATACACTAGTATTGGTCTCGGTCCTGCATTTGGTGCTGGCCAGGATCTGCTTATTACTGACAGGGCATCAACTTCAACAACTTCTTCTACAAGACCAAATACGTACCAAGTTCCTGAAGGCTGTACGCATAACATCCATTGCACGGTTTATGCTGGCGTTTCCCCATTTACTGTATCTGACATCGAGGTGTTTTACGAAACGTAACGCAAGAGATCAGCGTACGGTAACTGAGACTTTCATAAATACACGTTATAAAAAAGATGGCGGACCAGTACATTTTACCACAATCCTTTGCGCGCATAAACCACTATACCTCGTAGAAACTTTAGAAAAGAAGGCAATAATCTTTGTTACAGAACAAGATGGCGGATCAGTATATTTTACCACAATCCTTTGCGCGCATAAACCACTATACCTCGTAGAAACTTTAGAACAGATTTGAAAACGTCAGAGTGTGAAGCAATTACCCGTTTTATTTATGTGAACGTATCAGACAGGTTGTAGATGTTAGTGGTAATGACTTAGGTTCGCAAAGGATTACTGGGTAAAATATACAGCCGCCATCTTTGTACAGTGGATCGGGACTGTTTGGATTGGCGCAATGGAGTATTACGATTAAAGAAGCCCGACGTTAAACGTCGAAATGAACTTAATGCTGGTGCAATGATGTTGATGACGATGGCAATGATGACATTCTCGTACCCAGACCCTTCTCAGCTTTCTAACGAAAAATTAATTTTTCCGTCAAAAATTCGCACATAGTAAAGTAAAAGTAAATGCCATATTTAAGGACGTTCGCGCGCATTGTTCATGCGCATCTTTTCTGCGCATAAAATCAAGGTTCGAATCATCTCGGTCCAGTCTTCTTTCCTCACGTCCAAGATGGCAGCCAGTTACGCATGTTACGTAGACGATTTTCATCGGCTAATATCTCGAGAACGATACCGGTGACCCCCATTTTTTATTTTGTGATTTTACAAAGAATCATAAAAGTTCCCCATGTACCAAATTTAAAGAAAAAAACATGTTTAGATTTTGATAAAAACACGAATTTAGATGAAAACTTCAACCTACCTTCACGCGAAAGAGTCGTCGATGGCTACGTGGTGACTGTAAATATGAGCCAAAAACTACAGGTTGTTTCTACATATTCACAAATCTTTGTACATAATTTTATTCTATAAACTCTTAGATATAGCCATTTGAAGAAAATTTTAGCAATCCGTTTAGTTTTTCTACCAAAAAATTCCTGTCATTCTCGACTTTCCGTGGATTGAACGCACGTAATTTTCGATCAGAAAAAGGGTATACTTTGAAAAAATCTGGCTCCATAGGAAGTCGGTGACCCCCATTTTTTATTTGCTCATTTAGCTTCTATAATGATCTTATTTCACCATGCGAAGTTTCAGGGAAAAAACATGTTTAGTTGTTTTGCCCGCGAACGTCCTTAACGTCCGTAACCCCTTCAGTCGAAACTGTTCTCCCAGGAGGCAGACGGTGCGCCCTTTAACCCCCTCCCTCCATCAGTGCTCCGTCGTACGGGTATTTAAAGCTGCACTGAGCTACACGGATTAGAGGGAAGTCGAAACAAGGATGTGAGGTCATGACGAATCGAACCGGGTACCTCTCGCATAGTTGGCCGCGCACTAACCAACTAAGCCATCCTTGCTCCCATCTACCGCAACATCGTAATCTTGATGGATCAGGGGAGGTGAGGACAAAAATGTACTGTTATTATTATTATTATTATTATTATTATTATTATTATTATTATTATTATTATTATTATTATTATTACTAACATTATGAATGGCTGTGTAGGCAGGTTTCTCTGCATATAACAACATTGTTATTACCATTCCCAGGACACCACATCTATTTACAGTATTGTAATTACAAAGCATTGTTTGATCAACCTAATACCATTGGGTATTTCAGAATTCAATTGTAAATTATTTAGTAGTGATTTTCAGTTTAAATATACCACCGTGATGAAGCCTTCACCGGCGAAACGTCTGAATACGCGTTTTTCGTCTATTTTCTTTGCCTGACGAAGTTAAATACCTTCAATTCATACATTACCAGGCATGGCATCTAATAACTGTTCTTCGTTATTATTATTATTGTTATTATTATTATTTTTAAAAAAAAAAATCTTCTTCTTCTTCTTCTTAAATAGCACAATACGCACAATAACACTTGGTTTGCATACGCAATATACGTCATCCTAGCAGCCTCTTCTCTGAGGTTTATTTGGTCAATTTTTATTTCAATATCATATTCATGTAATGTTATACTTTCACACCACTATGTCTAGTCTATAGTTTACATTGCTTGGCTGAGAGCAGTGCAGTTTTTAGGAAATTCAGTGCAGAAAAAAGGAACTTCAGTGCAGAAAAAAAGGTATTTCTCGATGCTGAATAGCTAACCCGAACAATCGGCTTAAAATCAAACATTTCCTCGACTTTGGTGTTGAAAACATTGCCATACACCGAAACTATGGATTTTTGACAAAAAAAAGAACAGGAATGGTGAAGAAAATGGCAAGAAAGTTGAAGATTTTGTTGTTGTTTTTGTGTTTTCTTATATACAAACTTGATTTTAACAATCACACTTCCATGCGTCCTCTTTTCTTTGATTGTCTTTGATGACAAAGGCAATATAACCGTGAAATAGTAATATTAATTACTGAATAGTACTAAATACTGTTATAGTATTAACATCAAACCGCCGTCCGGTTGGCTCAGTTGGTCTGTTGTGCGGGAGGTTCGTGGTTCAATTCCCAGCCGGACCATTACTCAGGGTCTTAAAATAATTGAGGAGAAGATGCTGCCTTTGTAATTACATCTACAAATGGTTAGACCTTCACGTGGCTCGGATGACGAGAAGGCAAGAAGGACGAGAAAAAAAAAATGAATAGGAAAAGAAAGATGAACTTTGAAAGATGAACAAATGGAACGAAATTAAATGACAGCAGAAACGGATGAAAGACGGACGAGAGAAAAGATGAATAGGAAAAGAAAGATGAACTTTGAAAGATGATCAAATGTAACGAAAATAAATGACAGCAGAAACGGATGAAAGACGGACGAGAGAAAAGATGAATAGGAAAAGAAAGATGAACTTTGAAAGATGAACAAATGGAACGAAATTAAATGACAGCAGAAACGGATGAAAGACGGACGAGAGAAAAAATGAATAGGAAAAGAAAGATGAACTTTGAAAGATGAGCAAATGGAACGAAAATAAACGACAGCAGAAACTGATGCAAGAAGGACGAGAGAAAAAATGAATGGGAAAACAACGAAAATAAATTACCCGGCTGTTCAACAGCAGCAGATTCCAAGATGGCTGGCAGACAAGCGCAGAGAAGAGCAAAAAAGATGAGCGTCGACTTCATAACGATCGAGAATCGACTGAGAAACTGACAAACAGGACTTCAAGCTGCAGTGTTACGAGTAACAGTAAGCAATAGTTCAACGTTGCATATTACCTATGTATACTATTATTCAGAGTAATAAAAAATATTGGTCAAATTGGGTATTTTTTTTATTTATTTTTAAATAGAAAATTATTTGTTCTTTTGATGCCCAATTGTTTCAAGATTCTCACACTGCGACATCATTTGATCTACTATGGGTAGGGTCGCAGCCCTTAGAAGATCTAGTCCAATTGGTTCAATACTATTAGAGTAAAACAATAGAACCCAAATCATAGAACGAGTAGATAATGAATTCTATTGTTTGTATTATCCAATCACAACAGATCTTGTAAGCAGCTGTGAGACATACCGGAACTATTCCCATTGAGCGTACACAGGCAAATTGGAAATCTTCAAAAGAGCATGAAATCCACAACTGATTCCTTAATTGTTCATATTTGCCAATTACTAATTATCAATTAATTCTTTGTAAGAATCGAACAGTGACATAAACAAAGAGATATTCAGGAAACGAAAATAAAAAAATAGCTCGAGGTTTGACTGAACATCAGTGTAGATGGCAATAAGAAACCAAGCAATCGAATATGCTTTCAGCTGCATGATACACGAAGGCGGGGTAGTCTTTGCCCGTGATGCCATTGGAAGGCAGATAATGAGATAAATTCATAAATTCATTGGCCTATATAGGCACTATTTATATACAGTCAATCCAAAAAAGGTTGTCCAGTATAAATACACATATAACTATCACGTGACCGCAAATACAGAACACATTAAAAATTGGCAAATACTAAATCCATGAAACAGTGTGAAATTTATTAGCACTAAATAGTGCAATGTCTTTTAAATTGAAGATATACTAAAGCTAAAGTCAGAGACAAAAGTATATCTTCAAATTAAAACATGAATCCTGGCTGCAAGTTCAACATTTTCAAAGTGCAATGTCTATTGTTTTCTATTGTTTCATTGGTGCTATTTAGCACTAACTAGTTTGTACTGTTTTAGTGTTTGCACTCTAGCGAGGACCGTATGTTAGATAGAGTGCAGACACTAAAACCATGAAACTAAAGCCGCATCGATCTACACAAACAAGTTTTCCTTGACAAGGAAAAATTGACAATTTTTTTGTCATCTACACGAGCAAGTTTTCCTTGACAAGAAAAATTGGCGATGTTTTTGTCGTCTACACGAGCAAGTCTTCCTTGTCAAGGAAAACTTGTCAAGGAAAATTTGCTCGTGTAGATTCGGCTTGCACTCTAGCGAGGACCGTATGTTAGATAGAGTGCAAACACTAAAACCATGAAACTAACTAAATAGTACAAAATCCTTTATTTTCCATTGCATGTTTAATTAGTGCTATTTTGTACGTAATATATACAATATGCGGACGCGAATATTGTATCTTACTTATCGAATCCAACGATGTATAAGTGGATGTTTTACTATAATTTGGATGATAGGAAGCAGTTTGGCCGAGAAAATCCAAGTTAAAGCTGAATGCAAATGAGGACGATTCTGTATCCGATTTTACAGATGTCTGCTACGCTTATGATTTCTATTGTATTTCCCTCATTAATTATTCATGAAATTGATAAAATTTAATTAGTACTTTTCCATGGATATCATATTGTATGCATTCCAACTGTGAGTTTTAATACGTCTTTCCTCTATAAATAAATGTTATATTGTATTGTATTGTACTTTAAATCTCCAGGGATTGATTACAAGCCAACTGTTTACTGAAATGTTCATTCTATTTCAAATCCTATTAAAAAAGATGTTTAGTTGATAGATATTCGGTTCACCGGGGTTGAAATCGATTTTTTTTCTCAGCTGTCATAGAGGAGACTGTAAAAATGAAAGTTTCGCTTGGATTTTTCTTCTTCGTTTGTCTTGTACATCTACTTAGTACTTCTCCCGTAAAGAAAGGTAAGCTCAAACCGATGAATAATTCGACTAACAACTCGTGATCTTGCGTCTTTGAGTTTCACTGGGAAATCGAGCCTGACGCAACCATAGGCAAATTGTAAATGATTGTTTAACGTGTCAAGTGCAGTACTGATAGTGGCGACACGACTCTCACACCCACT